>JAODUO010001211.1:67500-135143 GCA_025642075.2 Ridgeia piscesae | reverse complement strand
GAAAGTGCTGTTGGCATAAAACAACAATGTAAATTTATCAAAATATTACAATGTCACTGCATTTAAATCCGACTCTAATTGTTAGGTCCAACTTTGATATATATCAAGCCCACGTAGTAATGGCACATTTTTGCTTAAGACAAATTTATCATAATGGCAAATATTGCATCATCATTCTAATGTAATATGAACGTTAATGTGAATACTAAGCTTGCTAGTGTTGGTGATCGTTCCTTCAACGTGATTGGACCTCAACTATGGAATTCGCTCTCAATTCATAAAAAGTATAGTGGAAGCCTATCAATGTTCAAACATACACTAAAGATGTACATGTTCAAAGCTCAATATTGCAACATTTTCTTTCAGCCTTTACTATAATTTAACTCCTACGTGTTATCTACCCATTATTGTGTATATAATATTATGTAAATATTGCTTAAATACATTTGATTCATTTAATTTATTGAAGTGATTTAAATGATTTGACTGTTTTCATAACTATTATATCAGATTTTTGTTTTCTATTTATTATGCTTACATATGCGCTATGTATAATGTTTATGTTATTAGTCTTGTACTGCGCTTTGAGGTTATTATTGGAAATGGCGCTTTATAAAATTAACACAATTTAAGCAATTTGCAAATAAAATAATAACTGTTTCTGGAAAATACTTATTTTTTAATCGATAGAGTTGTTTAACTTGTTCTCGAGCACTATAAACACAAAATTATTTGAAATTGAACGAATTGCGACAAGTTAAAACTTGGCAAATATACTGGTAATACATGTATGCTAAACCTAGGCAAGGATGAGAAACTAGGTAATTGCCCACATGGCCAAATCATCACTTTTGGTAATAGTGCAATTTGTAACATTTTATATTTTCGTGTCATATTTGGACCGGCCCAGCCACACTTAAATATTATATTTGATTATGGTAAGCTTTCTTTTGAAGAAGCAAGCACCTGTAGGTATACCAGGTATAACATTTAGTATATGTGACAAAAATCAGGTTGTAATCATACCCCAAAACTTGAAAAATATAATATCTGATTAAATAAATGCCCAAATAGTTATGTCTATGACTCTAAAACTATTACATAAATAGGAACAATAAATTCCGAATCCAGTTCTCCATATGGAAACTAGATTATGTAGCAAATTGTAACATAATGACTTCAAAATTAAGAACGTTATTAGGACTCCAAAATCATAAAAAATATTTACTGCAGACGTGAAGTGCGAGTACAGCGGAATCAACGCAACATTATTTGAAGTTGAATGAACTGAGACCACACGTTCAAACTTGGCAAATTACAGGTTTATATATATATATATATATATATACATATATATATATATATATATATAATTATGTTAAACTTATTAATATCCAAATCACAAATCACCTTTGACATAAATGCTTTTTTTGAGTAATGTTATTGTCTTGTAATATTTGGACCCCAGCCACACGTTAATAGTAAGCTTGAATCTGATAAACTTTCTTTGAAGAAGCATGAAAAATATAATTAAGGAGTAAACAAACCCCCAACCGTGGGTGTTTGTAACTTTGAAACTATCACATCAATAAAAAGAAGTTCAAAATCCAGTTTTCCATGTAGGAATTCGGTTTTACAGCAATTTGTAGCTTGATATCTTAGAATAATTTCAGAATGTTATTAGCCTTCCAAAATCATTAAAACAAAACAAGTACGGTAGTCGTGAGTGCAAACAAATAATAATTGGTCCTCTATTCAGTCAACCATAACTTTAGAGCTAATTGGAATTTGGCACTGTAATTGTGCATGTAGTTACTACCCATAACCACTGAACCAACCAACATAATAAAAAACCTTCAGGCTCTTCAGAAACAACGTTGACTTATACCCCCTTGAGACTGGACAAAAAACTCCTCAAGTGTGTCCTTGTGTGCCTGTGTGTGTATCCACAACGATACATAAGAATAAAACAAAATAATCATAGCACATATGATTATTACAGGGGTAGAACTACCTACTAGTCCACTAGTCCATACACTAGTAAAGACAAGGGCAGACTAGTAAACCTGTCTAATGTCTAGTCTGGCTGGTTAGTAAAGGTCAATATGTCATCCACCCCACTCTGCAGTAGTCAGTCAAGTGCTTGTAGTCACAGTGACCCTAACCTTCACCCATCCATAGGTGGGGATGTACCTGAATCCCAAGTCATTAAAACATTGATAAATTATTGTCAATGCCCAGTAAACAATGGGGTTCCACAAATCCACGTTAGTCGCTAGAGGCGCTGATACGCAACTACACCCTTGTTGCGTATCAGCGCCTCTAGCGACTGACGTAGATTTGCTTGCATGTTTTGCGGAATGCTTGTTTAAATCATCCTCAATTAGCTGTTGAAGTCTATTGACCGTAGCCAGCGTGTGGGCATGCTGTATGTGTGCTCAACAGACAGAACAGCCAAAGCAACGCCATCTTGGCACTGAATTCAGTCGAACGTCCCGCGACGTTCCATCAATTGTAAATGTATATTAATGTAGACGTTGTGCTTTCACATTGACGGACATGTTATATGATAGCAATATTTAACTATGTGTGAAGTAGCAGTCTCGTATGTACGGCCAGCTATAGATGATTTTAAACATCCGTTCATGCATCAAGCCAGTACACCTGTTGTCGGGCCACCAGTCGACGTTCCATGTCGGCTGTAAATGTACATTAATATACATATTATGCCTTAACATTAACGGACATGTCAGACAATATCCATATTTAGCTATATGTGAGGCTTCGGAGTCATGCGAGTTCAACAGCTGATTGTAGGATGATTTAAACAAGCGTTCCGCAAAATGTACCGCAAAACGTTCCGCTTTTTACATACGTCAAGAATACGTAAAAGACGGCACAAAGACCCTAGTTGCGTTCGAGCGCCCTCTGTCGGATTAGTTATTGTGGTACTTCATTAGCTACAGCAGTGTCAGCTTCGTTTACTGTATATATATTTGTATCTGTATCTGTATCTGTATCTGTATCTGTATCTGTATCTGTATCTGTATCTGTATCTGTATCTGTATCTGTATCTGTAACTGGCAAAATGTCCTAGGGACACATCACGCCAGTGCGCATGGTGGGTCATCTGACTTAATTGTTAAAATGTTGGATTAAACTATTTTGAAATGATTTTAGTGATTTACTTGAGACAGTGTTTGGGGGGAGAGAATTCCATTCTTTAATTGTTGTTGGGAAGAAGCTGTTTCCAAATATGTTTGCAGAGTATCTAATTTGCAAGAACTGACTGTCATGTTGAGGATCTAGTGTTGTGTTGGATATAGTGATCTAGCGGGATATCTATAAGGTTATGTTCCATTTTGTATATTATGCTAAGTCTTTTAATTGTTCTTGCAGTGTTAATATATTTAAAAATAAAATCGACATATACCTAAGAAGGGCGGGGTATACTTAGATAGATAGGTTGGATTCTCGATAAGCCAAATGGCTTCCTAGTCCACCTGCCATCTAGAGTTGAATCTCTAGGTGGCAATCTTGTTAAATCTTGTTAAATCTTCTTGTTTGGAGGGTGTCCCACTGGAGGTCTTTAAAAAGTTGGGTTACTGTTCCTGGTTCTAGAATAGTTATGTGTACAAAATCTGGCAGCTTGTCTTTGGATTCTTTCTAAGGTTTTAATATGTTTTAGGCAGTGTGGATCCCATGATGCTGACGCATATTCAAGTATTGGTCGGACAAGGGTTGTGTAGGCTATTGACTTAATGTGGGTTGGGCATTTATTTAGATTTCTCCTAATGACTCCTAGAGTCTGTTGTGCTTTCCTAGCGACTGAGTTGCATTGTGCTGTCCAATTTAATGTATTTGTTATTTGTACACCAAGATAACAATGTGATTGAACAGATTTAAGTTGTTGGCCACAGAAGGTGTAAATATTTGGTGTCGGTTTTCTTGAGGCTAATGTCATTGTGAAGCATTTGGTGGGATTGAATTTCATAAGCCAGGTGTTTTGCCATTCCTCAAGTTTGATTAGATCATTTTGGGGGAGAGAAATATCATTGTCTGATTTAATTGGTTGATATAGTAGGCAGTCATCTGCAAAAAGGCGAACGTTTGAAGTGATGACATTTCCTAGGCATAGCCACCAGCTATGAACTTGCCTGAACATTATTTATCAGATAACACCTCTTTGATGTCTATGATTTTCTATAGTGTGACATTTTTATTTCCACATTACAGTCTAGCAGAGCAGTTTTCATAACATTGTAATACGAGGTCAATTTCTGGAATGATCATGGAAATTTCATAATGGTAGACTGCCCGGTACAGATAACATCTTCAGTTAATTCAATTAATTACATTAGCTATATCTTTATTATTTCTTTGTTACTTTAAAATGAACATTGCATTGTTATTTAACTGGGGTTGCAAAACACTGTTCTTTAGTTTTAAATACAATGTAATTACTTAAATTTGGGTTGTTTTTATATTTTGCCGGACTAGTAAACCTTTTGATAGACTAGTAAACGTTTGTCTTTGCTAGTCCCGGTGTCTAGTAAAATAAATGATTTCTCTACCCATCATTATATTGCATTTTGTCACTAGATCTGTTACTCGAGTACGAGTACGATTACTTTGCTTCGTACTCGAGTACGAGTACTCAAAAAGTACTCGTACGAGTACACGAGTACGATTACTCCATCTCTGCTGGATTGCTGATATGAATATTGATAAAAGTAACTCTTTTTTACATTTACCTAACACGTTTTCAATTTTTTTATTGCTGCTTTGCTTGTTATCTGATGAAATAAATACATTATATCAAGTACAGTGATTGTACCTGTAGTTATACTTATATTGTGCTTGCCATTATTTTTTAGTCAATTTCATGAAATAGTTTTGGTAAAAAGTGTTTACTTTATGATGTCTTTACTTATATACAATTTAACAAGTACACCCACCCATTAATACAGACAAATAAAATATCACATAGAAGGTCAGATTCAGAAATCGTCTTGAGGGCACAAAAACCTCTACTGGCCTTTGAACCAAATTGTGTAGTCTACATTTTTATTGATACCACATAGCTTCAGCTTCCACTGTCTCATCTGGAGTGGTGATATCGGAAAATGCCACAACTTATTATCATCACTTAAACTGGGTCATATTTCAAACAATATTGAGGCACATTAGCATTGACCTATTATAAAAAGTTTGCAGGCATACCAAATTCCTTCAATGTAGGAGGCACATCCACAGGGCCCAGGCCCCTTGGATTCACAAATGACATACATCTGTACAATTTTTATAAAAGGTTTGTTGAGAGAGTAAATTAATGTATATTACAACACTCATTTACCTGAGGTGATGAGCTTTTCCGCATGCCCTATGGTGATGATACCTCAAGTTCTGAAAATGTGACACATTTGAATTTTAATGTACTTGAAACAATTGCAATGTTATGAACGATCACATTATCATCATTGCTTAATATATTAAATTATTATTATAACTATAATATAATATTGTCATTATGAATAAGTACAACGAAGGCCAAAGTACAACTGTTACGGATCACTTATAATGCATTTACATGATATTCCTATAGCTATTATTAGGCTAATTACGCCTAGTTAATCTTAGCCTTAGAATATTAACCTGCTACATACCATATGTGACATAAACATTACCTAGTTACAGTATTATAATAAATCACTGACATGTCGTAGTCATCTAAGATAGGCCATAGTCTATGCCTGGCGTAGTCATACTCGTAGCATAGCCATACCTTGGACTTGGTATTTTGTCGAACCATGGCATTGGTTGAATAAGCGCTAAGGTTGAAGGTAAACAATAACATAAATTTAATAAAAACAACAGGAATATCAATGACGTATACTCGTATGCCTAAATATATATATACGTGATTATAGCTGAGCAATTCGTAATTACTAACCTATCTGGAAGAACATCTGGGCGACAGTCAAGGAAGAGAGAAGGACTAGAGGACATGGAGTTACATTAGCAAAGAAGCAGTGTAGACTAGATATTAGAAAATTTTCATTTTCACAAAGAACAGTAAACGAATGGAACAGATTATCAGCTGATTGTGTAGGTGCTAGTAGTGTTAATATATTTAAAAATAAAATCGACTTATACCTAAGACGGGCGGGGTATACTTAGATAGATAGGTTGGACTCTCGATAAGCCAAATGGCTTCCTAGTCCACCTGCCATCTAGAGTTGAATCTCTAGGTGGCAATCTTGTTAAATCTTGTTAAATCTTGAACGCTGCATGTTGACTGTGTAGTCAGTGACAGTTCGCCGGCCCGCCGGGCCCCGGTGTCCGTAGCTTGCAAAGCCAGGGCACTGTGACTGTCACTGTTCCGAAGTCATGCTATTCACTGTTAGTTCCATATTCTTTCCCAATCATGCGTCGATGCTGTCTTTGTCTGCTTAATTTGCCGTGTTGGTGGCATATAAAAATCATGTTTGTGCCTAAACTCGCTGTTCCTAAACGTAAACAACTCGGCAGGATGAAGGTCAATCTCGCTCCCCAAGTCTCGTTCGCGTGAAGACTAAAGCGTATTCCGCTCAAATCTCCATTTCCATAGTTAGGTTTCGTACAGAGTTTCGACCGGGTTCTATCGAAACGAAAATCGAAATAGTTCGTATTTATTTTATTAATTTCAGAAAAAAGAAGTAACATGTATGCATAAACCAACTAAGCAATCATTAGGGAGTATTTGATACCTCCGCTGTTTGTGAAATTACTAAAAATCACTAGGAGCAAACGATTTTTACGTGAATGAGTGGAAGGAGCAGCTTTAACTGCTTCTTAAATGCGCAATGTAGTCCGTGTATAAGTACGCAATTGTGCCCGTATATAAGCTGCTACACGCGCGTGCACCACCGCTGCGTATATTGGAACTGGAACGTAACGTATTGTCCGACTCGGTGGTATGGCGCAGCCACGCCTATAATTCGTGGCCAGCTACGGAACAATGATAAAGTTGGATGCAATAAACACATGCATGCAGGCAATGATCCACACGTGTCTTGCGTCCTTCCACAATATCATGACCATCACCAGTACTTAGTATGATATCCAGCGAATTCAGACGGGCACAGTTTCATGAAATGCCCATTTCACGCCAAATTCAAAGTTATAAATATCTCTTCGAATTAATCAAGTCAATTTTAATTAATTAAAATATTAGGATATCGATGTCTATACTTACATGATTATCAGACGACGACGACGCTGGCAGAACCTCTATGATTATATATAATCCTTTATTTTCTACATCTTGCGTCACCGGGCGTCTAGAAAACTTGCAAGGTTTACGTAACCATTGTGTTCGTTCTTTATAACTTGCGTCTGCCACATTCCACAACGAATCCTTTACGAGAAAGCGCAACAAATAATTAAGGTGACAGTTTTGCAAAAACCATCGTCGGCCATTTGCAACCTTAATTGCTCTTAGCTAATTGGTTTGCAAAACTTACATCCTACCTTTTTTGTGTGTCGCCCTAACGACGTACCTTTGAACATTTTGAACTTTACGTTAGGGCGACACCATTTGGGCGACACCAAATGTATATCTTTTATTTTTAACTATTGCTTTAAAAATGTTTCGGCACTGTGTTATAGTAGATGGTTTATTCATACTAGACAAATTGTTATGTATTTTTTATACTTAGTTGTATATATATACAAACTGTCGCCCAACCGACGCGATTTACAAGGTGTCGCCTAACCCTTGGATTTATCCACACACACACACACACACACACACACACACACACACACACACACACACACACACACACACACACACACACACACACACACACACACACACACACACACACACACACACACACACACACACACACACACACACACACACACACACACACACACACACACACACACACACACACACACACACACACACACACACACACACACACACACACACACACACACACACACACACACACACACACACACACACACACACACACACACACACACACACACACACACACACACACACACACACACACACACACACACACACACACACACACACACACACACACACACACACACACACACACACACACACACACACACACACACACACACACACACACACACACACACACACACACACACACACACACACACACACACACACACACACACACACACACACACACACACACACACACACACACACACACACACACACACACACACACACACACACACACACACACACACACACACACACACACACACACACACACACACACACACACACACACACACACACACACACACACACACACACACACACACACACACACACACAACACACACACACACACACACACACACACACACACACACACACACACACACACACACACACACACACACACACACACACACACACACACACACACACACACACACACACACACACACACACACACACACACACACACACACACACACACACACACACACACAACACACACACACACACACACACACACACACACACACACACACACACACACACACACACACACACACACACACACACACACACACACACACACACACACACACACACACACACACACACACACACACACACACACACACACACACACACACACACACACACACACACACACACACACACACACACACACACACACACACACACACACACACACACACACACACACACACACACACACACACACACACACACACACACACACACACACACATATATAACCGCTACGTGCCATTGTACAAAATAACGAGTCGATCCGCCCGGCTCTGAAAGAGCGGAGCGAGCAGGATTTGTCACAGCTGCTAAGTTGTTAATCCCGCACAGGTTGTCCTCACACCAGTGTCTTCTATCAACGCGTCAGTACTAGAGCACCTGCGCTGGTTGCCTGTCAGACAACGCGTTGTGTTTAAATACTTGTGTAGGCCTATATATTATAATTTTATAATGATTTGGTGCCGGCGGACACGTACATCCACGGACGTTTCGGCAACTCCGGGACCGTCTTCAAGTTGCGGTTTCACCACCACTAAAATCAATCAGCAAGCGAACGTTCGGGCCAGCACCAGCATAACTTGTCCTGTCTAATGGAACGAACTGCTCTTTAACGCTATTATATATGTAAGCCAAATGGAATATTTGTACAAGTAAACACTATGATATACCACAATGTTATTACTTACACTTGGTATATATTTGATTACGATTGAAATTATTTATTATTTGTTCAGTTAACATTTATTGACGTCAGACCGGGATTAGACAGCTAGTAGAGTGTTTTTCTTAACTTAATTAATTTATTTATTAATTATTTATAATTGACGGTATTACATTGTATGCCAATCTTGTTGTACTTAAATTAAATTATATAGTTACTTAATTATTATTATTATTTTAATACTAAAATGTTACTCGTTTTATCCAGAAGATAATTATAGTTATATATTAACTATGAGTGTGACTGCATGGTAGGTTAGTTTGTATTAAGTTATCTTATCATTTTTCTAATCATTATATTTATTTTATAATCACTATAATTATTATCGTAATTTGCTATTGTCGTTATACAACATCAGTAATGCATGTTCAGACGTATATGTAGTTAATCGTCATGGTGACACGACAGCTCGACAACCATCTTGTATGTCTTAGTGCTCGTCTCCAAAGATCATTCATTATGTATACTTACAATATTGTATCTACTGTATTATTATATACACCATTAATATGAAATAAAATATCTATATATCTGTCTGTCTGTCTGCCTGCCTGCCTGCCTGCCTGCCTGCCTGCCTGCTGCCTGCCTGCCTGCCTGCCTGCCTGCCTGCCTGTCTGTCTGTCTGTCTGTCTGTCTGCTGCTGTCTGTCTGTCTGTCTGTCTGTCTGTCTGTCTGTCTATCTATTTACACATGTGTTATTATTTAAACGTCATTTGAAGACACATTTATTTAAACAAACTTATGGTAGACATTACCAATAGTTATGCACCTGATCTTTTACTGATTCTTGTTAATTTATTGTGTTTTATGTATAAAATGCTCTTGTAGACAATAATCATATTTCACAACATGCTGACTATATGAGGCATATAGTATATATATATAATATATATATATATATATATATATATATATATATATATATATATATATATATATATATATATATATATATATATATATATATACTGTATTTATAGATGCAGATGTCCAATCATTAGTTAACATCAGCTTAGAAAGATATTAACGAACCTTCTGCTACTGTAGAAATAAGGTAATTTGTTCTGATACACACGACCCTTGAAACACTAGATGCTATTTGTTTCCATGACTCGGCATGGCTTTACTAATAGAATGTATACATATAATTTATTGTGGTTACAATGTTATAATCTTAGGTATCATGGAACTATAGTCAGCCTTTTTCAAACATTTACGTCACGCCGACGTTTTTATGCTGGCACTGAGGGAAGTCACTGATGGGGTGGTAAGCGCGTGGCGTATAGACTGCTGCGGATTCCTCGACAAACCATATAGGGTTGAGGAAGCAGCACCTTCGAGTCTAGCGGGCATGTTTGATTTATAACATCTTCTAGTTATTACATTAATTTATATATATATATATATATATATATATATATATATATATATATATATATATATATGTATGTATGTATGTATGTATGTATGTATGTATGTATGTATGTATGTATGTATGTATGTATGTATGTATGTATGTATGTATGTATGTTATAGCGTTTTCTATATTGTGAGCGCATTGATAGGACTAACAGATAGAGATCCCGCTATAAAAAGAACATGTGTTATTATTAGTATTATCTCTAAGACGTTAACTAGGCATACGTAACAATATTCATCTAGATGAGTTTACGTAGTATTGGGAGAAAAAGGAGAAACTAGTCAAGGTTCACAGTTGAAAAATAGTAATCTATCCCCACCGTCAAAGTTGGCGCATGCGCGCGGTGTGACGTTTGAGTTGGTTCCGGTCGATGCGCTTGATCGGAATGTGGGTTGTACGATACGTTTCCTGTTTTTCTTCTTGTGTACACACCAGATTGACAGACAGCTACTGATCATACGTGTACGTGAAATACGCATTATTCTAATATGTGTATTGTCCAGCGGATGATTAATAATAGTGCATGTAAACAATAACGAAAGTAACAGGCGTCGTTACATTCAAGAGTGCGAAGATTGTGCACTGCCCTTTTTACACATTTTACTGTTCAGTGGCATTGTCACTCAATGTTGACAGATTTTAGCTCAATCATAACACCGATAGCAGTTGCACTTATGCCAGTAATGCACCACGCATCATATACCACTAGTCCACTACTGTATTTAGACTATTGTATACTTCTGTCAAACTCAGTCTTACTCAGTCTCAGAGACAGAGGTCAATATTTACGCTGAACTGACAGCTGTCATCTGTCTAAATTTCAATTATGCTTTAGACTTATTAGTCATGTTAGCTGAACACACATATACACACATATATTACTAATATTTACTATTGCTTTCTGTTGAGGTGGAATGCACATTTTCACTGTCAAACTCAAGCTGCATATTGCATAGTTGTGATTGTGTTTACATCCTTTAGCTACAAAAACAACTCATTACCTGACATTCATAGCTTTATGCAGAGATTCGTTGACCCATCATTTGGACGAGTAGAAACATGGATGGACGAGTACAAAATTGAAGGAGCACAAAAAGTCTTCAACAATCATAGATATTGTCAGTTATGCCTTGTCACATGTACGTGTTTGTGCTACTTTGTAGTCCACTTCAGGTAAAAACAATACATTTAAAGTGTGTAAATTGGCATCGATGTGTCCACAAAAATGTGTGACTAGCAAATGCTTGATCCTGCATAAAGCCCTGCCTGACAATGACATCAGTGTGAACACCACTAGTGTTCAAAATATACACTGACCTGGTGGAACGTATGTATACTGACCACCTACCTTTTCACTGAGTCACTAACTATTTTAATCCAAGTGACCGCTAGTTTTCTGTGGTAACCACGACTTTTTGTTGATCATCAAAACAAGTCATTGCCATTTGGAGAAATATTGTTTAAAAAACAATTTCTCGTTAATTGTTACAACAAGATGCAGCCTTCACAAAAAGTTACCATTATATTGACATTGTATCTGTATATTCATAGACAAATCCATTTCACACGTGTTAAAAACATTTGACACCCCAGTTGAAATTTTTGGATATGCCAATGTGTAACATCATGTAATTTCCCAGTTGTGGGATAAATGCAAGTGAATGGCTGATAAATATATCACATTAAAACAAGGTTTCGCATATAACAATTCCTGATGTAAATATATCTACAAAGATGACAGATGCATCGTAATTGTACTGATGCGACACTGTTTCAGACTGAGCCACTGACAGACGCCCTGCGCCTTGTCACCGTGGATAGATGTACAACCCGTACTCGAGCCACAGCTATGCCTCTCTGAACTTTGGCAACCCGCTCTACTACCTGTGTGGCAGCAACATATGTTATATGTCCAGTGGCGTCGCTGTGCTTGTCGTCGGTGTCATCATCACGTCGGTGACGTTTCAGAACCTGCAGTCGTGGAACGATGCCAAGAAGGAAGGGTACGTAGGACCTGTACTCATTGGTGCCGGCCTGCTGTTGATGGGACGAGGGGTTGTGCCGAAGATCAGCGAGGGCGATTGTCACGTTGCCCTGCGACGTCACTGGCACGCCATCTGCAGGACGTTTGTTGTAAGTAACAGCGGTCAGGGGTTAGTGTTAGATCATATGTTGTTGATTGTCCATTGGGACACCTGCTCAAAGTGAGTTCTACAGTTTGACATAGCATGTGACACTGTTACGGTGTATATGAGACTGTTACAGTGTACGTAATATTGTTACAGTCCACATGAAACTGTTACAGTGTACATGATAGCGGCTGTTTCTGTACATACACAAAACTGTTGCAGTGTACATGAAACTTTACAATATACATAATACTGTTATGGTGTACACTGATATGTTTACACAAAATTTAGTGTGTATGCAGCTTACAGCTGTTACAGTATACATGGAACTGTTACAGTGTACATGGAACTGTTACAGTGTCCATGGAACTGTTACAGTGTACATGGAACTGTTACATTATATATATATATATATATATATATATATAATAATATATATATATACATGAGAACTGTTACATATACACTACATATATATATATATATATATATATATATATATATATATATATATATATGTGATGTGTAGATGTTTACATTATATATGGACTTTACATTATATATATATATATATATATATATATATATAATATATATATATATATATATATATATGTAACTGTGTCATCAACACTGTAACTGCTACAGTATACATGGAACTGTTACAGTGTGCATTGAACCGTTACAGTGTATGTGGAACTGTTACAGTGTACATGCTTGGTTTTTGTGTTATTGTCCATGTGCAGCAATATTTTGTATAAAAATCAAATCCTAAAAAATTTCAAGGAAATCTGCACATGCACACACATAAGGTAAGTTATTGTCACACTGTCGACTGTGATCAGCACTGTGTTCAGTCAAGACACAACCACTTGCTGCAGTAGGGACCTGCATTTGACTTCTGGTAGCCCTTTCAAAATGTCACCCTGTATAATTATTGTAATTTTGTTGATTAAACATATGAGCAATTATCAAGTTGTCAAAACAGTTTTATTTGTGGTTGTGTAATTTTAAATACTCTCCTACTTATTTGACAGTTTGGATGTTTACTTTTACTTTTTTCATAATTACATGAAACTAATAATGAAAATATAGTTACCAGTTGCAAAAATTGTAATAATTTTCAGGACCATATCCCTGTACCATATATATTTTATTCATTCCCACTCAAAAGTAGTTACAGCGCATGAGATCGAATGTTGTTGACCCCAAACCTGGTGAAAACCTTTTGAGAATTGCTCATATTAATTGCTTCTGAGTAGATGTTTGGTGTGATATTTTTCACTGTAGTTTAAAAGATTCATTTCTCATATTTACAGATCATTCCTTTGTAGGCCTGTCTTATGTTTGCCTGTTTTTATTGTTGACAAATTGCATGTGGGTTTTCTGCACCTGGTAACATAAAATTTAACATAGGTGTTGGTATTGACAAAATACAGTTCACCTTAGACGATCTTACGTCATCTTCTTCCAACAACATTACTCACTTGAAAGCATACCTGCCTCTATTAAAAAATAGATTCAGATTATAATTTACGAGAGAACTTGCTGTCCAGTTTGAAATTACATTTCCTCCATGCACAAAAAGTAATCGACGCAGAAAATCTCAACCAGTTGCCGGGAACAGACATCTTTTTACCTGTAGTGATTTACCATTCGGTTTGCGTGAATGTGCCTTCTTTTGTTCCATGTCGAACCAGCACCTAGTATGACCCGTCACATTGTCGTGTGCCTGTGAGTAGTGTTATGGAGCCATCTGTGCTGGAGCCGCAGCCACAGCCAGTGGAGCCCCTGTCGCATGAACTGGAGCCGCCGCAAGCAAATGCCACCAGAGAAACGGCCATCAATAAGTGCCTTAGCAGCACCGTCTGCAGCATAGCACTCGGTGTTCTTTTGACGTTGTTTGGCGTTGCCGTCACTGTCTTCATGTTCCACAATCAGAAGGCTGAGAATAAGGTGTTTCCCGTTGGTCCACTGCTCGTGGTCGCCGGCCTGCTGAGCACGGGCAAAGCCCTGCTGCATCACCGCAGAGTGATGGAGCAGAGACGGAGGCTGCAGCGACGCAGGAGGCGGTTGTCCCGTGTTAGAGCCTCGCACGCAACTGAGGTAGTCGTAGCTGTCACGTTCACTTAGTACATGCACCACAGAGTTAGAGCCTCACTCACAGTGGGGGTGGTTATAGCTGTCACATTCACTTAGTACATGCACTACAATAGAGTTAGAGCCTCACTCACAGTGGAGGTGGTTATAGCTGTCACATTCACTTAGTACATGCACTAAAAGAGTTAGAGCCTAACTCACAGTGGGGGTGGTTATAGCTGTCATGTTCACTTTGTACATGCACTACAACATAGTTAGAGCCTAACTCACAGTGGAGGTGGTTATAGCTGTCACATTCACTTAGTACATGCACTACAACATAGTTAGAGCCTAACTCACAGTGGAGGTGGTTATAGCTGTCATGTTCACTTAGTACATGCACTACAACAGAGTTAGAGCCTAACTCACAGTGGAGGTGGTTATAGCTGTCACATTCACTTAGTACATGCACTACAACAGAGTTAGAGCCTCACTCACAGTGGGGGTGGTTATAGCTGTCACATTCACTTAGTACATGCACTACAACAGAGTTAGAGCCTAACTCACAGTGGGGGTGGTCATAGCTGTCATGTTCACTTTGTACATGCACTACAACAGAGTTAGAGCCTAACTCACAGTGGGGGTGGTTATAGCTGTCATGTTCACTTTGTACATGCACTACAACAGAGTTAGAGCCTAACTCACAGTGGGGGTGGTTATAGCTGTCACTTCACTTAGTACATGCACTACAACAGAGTTAGAGCCTAACTCACAGTGGAGGTGGTTATAGCTGTCACATTCACTTAGTACATGCACTACAACAGAGTTAGAGCCTCACTCACAGTGGGGGTGGTTATAGCTGTCACGTTCACTTAGTACATGCACTACAACAGAGTTAGAGCCTAACTCACAGTGGAGGTGGTTATAGCTGTCACATTCACTTAGTACATGCACTACAACAGAGTTAGAGCCTCACTCACAGTGGAGGTGGTTATAGCTGTCATGTTCACTTAGTACAGCACTACAACGAGTTAGAGCCTAACTCACAATGGAGGTGGTCATAGCTGTCATGTTCACTTGTACATGCACTACAACAGAGTTAGAGCCTAACTCACAGTGGAGGTGGTTATAGCTGTCATGTTCACTTGTACATGCACACAACAGGTTAGAGCCTAACTCACAGTGGAGGTGGTTATAGCTGTCACATTCACTTAGTACAGACACTACAACAGAGTTAGAGCCTCCCCTCACAGTGGAGGTGGTCATAGCTGTCACATTCACTTAGTACATGCACTACAACAGAGTTAGAGCCTAACTCACAGTGGGGTGGTCATAGCTGTCATGTTCACTTTGTACATGCACTACAACATAGTTAGAGCCTAACTCACAGTGGGGGTGGTTATAGCTGTCACATTCACTTAGTACATGCACTACAACAGAGTTAGAGCCTAACTCACAGTGGAGGTGGTTATAGCTGTCATGTTCACTTAGTACATGCACTACAACAGAGTTAGAGCCTAACTCACAGTGGAGGTGGTTATAGCTGTCACATTCACTTAGTACATGCACTACAACAGAGTTAGAGCCTAACTCACAGTGAAGGTGGTCATAGCTGTCATGTTCACTTAGTACATGCACTACAACAGAGTTAGAGCCTAACTCACAGTGGGGGTGGTTATAGCTGTCATGTTCACTTAGTACATACACTACAACAGAGTTAGAGCCTAACTCACAGTGGAGGTGGTTATAGCTGTCACATTCACTTTGTACATGCACTACAACAGAGTTAGAGCCTAACTCACAGTGGGGTTGGTCATAGCTGTCATGTTCACTTTGTACATGCACTACAACAGAGTTAGAGCCTAACTCACAGTGGAGGTGGTTATAGCTGTCACATTCACTTAGTACATGCACTACAACAGAGTTAGAGCCTAACTCACAGTGGGGTTGGTCATAGCTGTCACATTCACTTAGTACATGCACTACAACAGAGTTAGAGCCTAACTCACAGTGGGGGTGGTCATAGCTGTCACATTCACTTAGTACATGCACTACAACAGAGTTAGAGCCTAACTCACAGTGGGGTTGGTCATAGCTGTCACATTCACTTAGTACATGCACTACAACAGAGTTAGAGCCTAACTCACAGTGGGGTTGGTCATAGCTGTCATGTTCACTTAGTACATGCACTACAACAGAGTTAGAGCCTAACTCACAGTGGAGGTGGTCATAGCTGTCATGTTCACTTTGTACAGACACTACACTGTTAGAGCCACACACACAATGGAGGTGGTCATAGCAGTCATGTTCACTTAGTACAGACACTACAGTGTTAGAGCCTCACACACAATGGAGGTGATCATAGCTGTCATGTTCACTTAGTACAGACACTACAGTGTTAGAGCCTCACACACAATGGAGGTGGTCATAGCAGTCATGTTCACTTAGTACAGACACTACACTGTTAGAGCCACACACACAATGGAGGTGGTCATAGCTGTCATGTTCACTTCGTACAGACACTACACTGTTAGAGCCACACACATAATGGAGGTGGTCATAGCAGTCATGTTCACTTAGTACAGACACTACACTGTTAGAGCCTCACACACACACAATGGAGGTGGTCATAGCAGTCATGTTCACTTAGTACAGACACTAGAGTGTTAGAGCCTCACACACAATGGAGGTGGTCATAGCAGTCATGTTCACTTAGTACAGACACTACAGTGTTAGAGCCTCACACACACACACAATGGAGGTGGTCATAGCAGTCATGTTCACTTAGTACAGACACTACAGTGTTAGAGCCACACACACAATGGAGGTGGTCATAGCTGTCATGTTCACTTAGTACAGACACTACAGTGTTAGAGCCTCACACACAATGGAGGTGGTCATAGCTGTCATGTTCACTTAATACAGACACTACAGTGTTAGAGCCTCACATACAATAGAGGTGGTCATAGCTGTCATGCTTACTTTGTACAGACTCTATCTACAGTGTTAGAGCTTCACGCAGTGGAAGTAGGCAGTGTCTAGTCATACCTCTCACATTCACTTAGTACAGACAGTACAGTGTTAGAGTTGAAACAACAGAGGTAGTTGTAACTGTCATATTCACTTAGAACATAATTCTAGCACATTTGAAGCCTCACACCCAACAGAAGCTGCCAGTCACCATCTTCCCTGTCACATTCACACGGTACAGACTCTACACCATTACACTAGAGCCATTGTCACAGTCTATACTGCCATGTTCATTTCATACAGACAGTTCAGAGCCACTTACGCAGTGCAAGCTGTGCCAATTACCTGTGTACTTTGGGCATTATAGAGCCACTTACACAAAAGAGGACATCTTAGTTGTTTTAAATGACTATATTCACTGTGTTCACTGCTGGTGTTGTTGTCAGCACACTCATGATCAGACAGTCATCAGCAGATGAAGTCTAATATAGTAATGGTGTAAATGACACAATCATTTCAAAAAGAGTATGACAAAAGCAAGGACAGTCTGTGTCTGAACCATTTAGTCAAGATATCTTTTGCCGTAACATTGAACAGTGTATTTTGTTTTTTCATTTGGAAAACCAAAACATATTCACATTGCATGAACAAATTTATATTGTTGCTTTTCCAGTAGTTTAGTTAAAACAAAACATGGCAACCTGCCTTTCTCTTGTCTATTGTCATAGGCATTTTATTATTTAAAATAATCATATTCATTTGAAGTCTTGATGCAGTGGTGACCTTTTCATGTCTTGTTCTTCAGTTTCACAAGATATGTTGAATCCCAACACAGTTGTAGCCAATGTATGTTTCAGTGTATTAAAGTTGCATTCTGAGTTCAACTATAAATTGTACTATTTCTGAGAAAACATATTTACAACATGAGTTATCTGACTGTACTTGCTACCACAAGTGGTATATAAATGATTTGGCTTTGACAGATTATTAATAACGTTTCTACAAAGTTAACAGTTACCTTGTTTGGCTATGGGAATAGTTAAATATGTGGCACACGGATGTCATTTTGTGAAAAAGGTGATGTTCACAAAAGTTGTGGATTCATTGGAAGTTTATATTTAAAAGACGGGCAATATCATAATGCAGCTTTAATACACTATTTGTACGTTTATAGTTTAGCAATAATGTATGATATTGATTGTTGCAGCCTCAGCAGCGAGCAGACGAAGGGGCCATTTGTCTCGGTCCCCCAAGTTTCGATGAAATGTAAGGAACATGAATTAGTGCTTGAAAAATCTATATTTGTTATGTCACTATAATGGAGCAAATATGGGGTATACGTGCATTTATTTCTGGGATAGTCAGCCCTAACTGTGTGCTATATTTCACCGATTTATCTATGACTACTAGAAAGACATTTTTTTTTATTTCCAGTGGGTGAAATTTGAGCAATTAATGGTTTGTATGGGACATTAGATGGATATTATGTTAGATGATTGTTCACAATTTTACATGCGAACTCTGTGAGCTAAGTACATCATCAGATGGGGATGTGTTTTGGAAGTTGCAGCAATTGTTTAAAACTTGTTCAGTTTTGCTGATTTACCTCATGTTTTCTAAATGTCAAGTACAAATACATTGGAAAACTATTTACATATAGCGCTTTTCATAAAGATGGTCGTGAAGTGATATTTGTTTGTGTTACTGTGAGAATTAGTATTTTTTAATTATATGTGACAAATTATTGATTCTGTTAGTAAGTTTTAACATTTCTTTGATTGATTTTTTATGTTAAAAGTTTAGACAATTTAGTAATGTAACTTTTAAATAATTGCATAATTTTGTTGATATTATTGAAAGAATTTACTTTGGTCTAAACTATTGACTTTGATTTTTACTTGGGATAATTTACAAAAGTAATAGGTTGTTCATGATTTGGCCGAAACTAATTAAAAAATATGCTGGTGCTGTCCTCGTGAAAACTAAATTCACTGTGGATGTATTTGTCACAGAATATTTCTATAATAAGACAAACAAAAGAACTGATTTGAAGGGTCCTTTAAAGTTATGAAGTTGCAGTTAACTGTTTGTCCCATCCATCGTCAATGCAGTTCACTGTTGTACGTAATAGACTTGATGTGTAGTAATTACTGCTGTTCTGCAGTTACTGACATTTAATGTATAACTAATAATATGCTACATCTTTCAGACCATATGATGACGATATGCCCCCTGCCTATGAGGTCGTTGCCAATGACAACTGCTGCCCACCATATGTGGCCGGCAACGTTCGCATGTACTCGACGGTTGCCGTGCAGACGAACCAGCACAGTGGCGCCACCAACATGGCACTGGTGAATGACGCTGATGATTTGATGCTGCTTCCCCCACAGGCACCACCTTCATATGAGGAGGTGGTGAGGGCGCAACAGGAAGCGACGAGCACCACTTCAGTGGCGCAAGACAATGCAGCACCACCGCCACCGCCACCACCACCGCCACCGCCAGAAAACGTCTAGTATAGTTCACCAGCGAATGTTTGGATGTCTGGGCGCAGTTGCAACATTTCATTCGCGCTACAGCGAAAACAAGTTGTTTGGAAGCAATTGCGGTTCAGTCATCTGAACGTGTCGTCAGTTCACTCATCTGCGCTGGATCTGGTCAAGATGTCCTACATTGTCACGCCTGTCTTACTCCTGGAAGTGATGATGGGTTTCTTTGTGAAACACGTTCAGCTGACGGTACAAACTCCATAGCAACTTTGTCACATTGGGATGCGTAACTGAAGAAGTATATGGACTTCATATTAGCATCATCATCATTGTGAATGTTGAGTTCCACAGTTTTATATGCAACCGAATGAAATCTTGACTGAAGACGTATCGTAACTGGCAGTATTGTAACAGTTTACAACGCTGTACATCCGTCCGATTTTTTGGATTTGCACAAGCTATCTGTTGTCGCCATAGAAACCAAGTACATCAAACTCATACATTTAGTTTTCATTTTCAGTATTCATGCCGTGTGTACTGGATGACCTATGCAGGTTTGTTGTATTAAGGTCAAGTGTTTAGTCAACGCCGCTTGAGCTATTGTTTGTGTACCAGTTTGAAGTGATTGGCTGGAAAATTAGTAAATGCATGATGAGTTTATACTTAATGTTATGCAATTATCATTGTGTTTATCAGCATTTAAGTACAGTCAGTTTATGACTGTCCCCACTGATTTACCTATGCAGAAACATCTTGACATCTACAAACAGGAATCTAGAACAGAAAGTGAAAGTTATAGTCGATATCATGGTTGCATTCAACCGTCCTAAACAAAACTTTGAGATTGTGTTCTTCAGTTGTTAATTTACACTGTTTAGATTTTGGTCATTGTAAATATTATAATTGGTAATTATAAATATACTGTGTTGGTAGAAACATTATCTATGATTAAGTGAAATAGGAGTTTGTGCATTTACAACTGAGCAGAAGGTCCAGGTGAACTTCTATCGTTATTATTTATCCTGCTGGATTGTGTAGAGGTTGTTTATGTCCAAGTGACGTACAATCATATACAGTTCAATATTTGTATTTACTATTATGACCTGCAAAATTTACCAACCCGCAGTTGTCCAATGAAAAATGTATGCAAATGTAAATGTCATAATTCTACCAATGTTTTTCACATTTTTTACTAGGTGCTTGTAGTATATTATTTGTATCGGATGAGTTTATTTGTTAACGTGTCAGCGTTTATTATTATTATCATCGAGAAAGACAGATATACACTCCAAACATTGGAATATTTTCAATGATGTCAAATTGACATAGATTACACAAAGACATAGGAATAATAAATATTATATTTATTTTAATATTATGAATTTTTATCTTGTGAATGTTGATCACAATTCCTGATCAAAGTATTAGTAAAGTGAAAACTGTTTTTTCATGCACACTGTAGTAGAATTAGTCTTGATTACTCTGTGTACCAGCCTATTTATGATTGTATCATAACAGTTGTTTGAATGTAAATAGTTACGTTGATTTATTTGCAATAATTACAGGACACAGAAAGTATATTATAACAGCTACAGCTTGGTGTAATAATGGTAAAGATAAAATATATAAGATTATGCTGTGGAAAATATTGTTTGGGCAATAAGTAAGCAATGTCCACATTTTGTCCAGGGAGCATGCATTGACAACTGGTAATATATTTGATTTGCTGTGTGATGATCACTAGAGATGAGTTTACCTGTTGTAATTATATTGGTTTCTTCTGCTTTGATTGTGGTTACATGCGTGCTAACTTATAGTTTGGAAGGGAGAGAGATGAAATATGATAAACATAGGCACACCAATGATCCAATTGTTTGCCATAATCAGTTCACATGTGGCTGGAGTATATTTTAGCTATCAGTACCATTTGGTATATAAATTAAGTTACTCATTTTTCAGGAATACAGTCGTGCATATGGCCGCAAATATGCATACAAGTTAATGGCGTACAAACATATCTGGCGGTGACTACAGGCTTATTATCATGGTAATTGATTGTTGTAAGATTCACTATTCCTGTTCTGTAATGTGTGATTTTTTGTGTGGAGTGTGTATATACGTATATACAAAAGGTTTTATATCAGCCTCTTATCTACGTATAGAAATTGTGGTCAGATTCAATTGTTGCATTTTAGTGTCTGATGAATAATAAAAACCCAGTTGGAAAGAAAATAATAAATACATGATGTCATGTGTTTCTTGTTTATTAGTTATTAGTGTACACAGTCAATAGCAGACAAACATATCTGGCAGCTAATCACGTCTGCCAACAACAAAGTCAGTAACTGATGTTTATCACTGACATATGTAATTACTGATTATATTTGCATTTGAATGGAAAAGCACTTGTGTAAATGTATGGTCACTGTAAATGTACTTGTTATTAGTACAATTTTCTTAAATATAGCTGAATGTTTGAAATTATATCTTTCATTGAGGCTGTGAATGTCTAAATTGTAAACATGTACATCAGATTTCAGAGCAACTTGACAAAGGTTAGTTCAAGTGCGTTTGATTAGGTGACATTTCATGGTACACAAAAAGCCTTTGCTGTAAATTGTTAAGATATTGATTGTATTTTGAAAATATTCCATGGAATATGATAAGGCATAGAAGTAATATTTTAAAGAAAAAATGTATATATTGCCAGTCTAAATAGAGTGTTGTTCCTCACATTTTGTGGCATAATATCGTGTTTGAAATTTATTAAATATGTATTTTTAATAAGATAACATTTTAATTGTACATTTGTCTATGCAGCTATACAAGAAAAACACGTAGCAATAATACTTTCAGGAGTCTGCATTTTAAGTAATTGCATGGTTGTCTTGCTATGGCAAACACTATTCAAAGCAAAATGCCCGAGCCAGTGGAAGTTGAACAGATTAAATATATATTGAATGCAATATTTGCTATATATTCAATGCTAGGTTATCTATGAAGCTGTCCAATGTCTACCAGAGGCAATAGCGCATTTTGCTCCAGTTAGATATTATAAAAATTCAAAAGATTTGCACTATATGGTTAGAACAAGGAAATATATTGCAGTCTTTATAATAACTTGAATTGGCAATAAACCTTTTCTTTTTGAAAAATCGTTATTTCTTTTTCACATTAGTATGTCAAAACATGGATGCCACAAAGAAATGTGTATCAGACTTACATAAGTCTACAGTTCGAATGGATTTATTATTTTATAAACCTATGCTTCATGTACAAATGTTTATCGACACACGGGGTCTGAGCAAGTTCCTATGTACCAACATTTTAATTATTTCACTAAAACTCCTTTCATTAATATTACTTTTCTTTATTTTATTATAACATATGTTGCATTCGTGAGCTTAAAAGCTAGTATCTTTTTGGCTAAATTTATAATATTTTGGAATTAGATTTGATCATCCGAATGTTGTGGTTAACGTCTTTTTAGGTCTTGTCGCGCGTTAACCCCTGTAGCTGCAAGAACCGCGGCGAAAACAAAAATGGCGCCGAAAGTTTTGATTGGCAAGTTTCGACGGGACTTATTGCGATCATAGATATTCATCAGGAACTGCTGGTGCCAAAATGGCACAACCTCCTCCGGCTGACTCTCCGCAGATCTTACTGCACATGTTGTGCAATAAGATTACTGGACTTAAAGATGGTAAATTAGTGTTTCTGCTCTTGTTGACATCGAGTAAAAAATGCTAATTCAGTAATTGTCGCGAATAAAATGCCGGCTACTCCACCACTACTGGCACTGTTAGCCTAAGCACTATCAGCCAATACGTCAACTGCAACAGAAACGGGTCTACCACACTACCAATCACATTAATTTACTCATGAATAAATCCCGTATTCCTGGAGCCATTTTTTTAACGGGGGAAGGGAGGGTGTGGTTCTGGCTACAAAACATGAACAAATATCTATTTTTATCGGGGCTAGGTTGAAAACGGAAAAAAAACTTTTCGAAAGATATCCGTATTATATTACTCTAGTAGGCCTACATATTTATGTAATTTAATGTAAACAAGTTGTTAGAAAAGTTAGTATTACAGAAAGGAAAATCAACACCACACAAACAAATCTACACATTTCATACAGATGATTAATGGTATCCAGACATTTCGGTAAAGGACACTTTGGTAATGGACGTTTTGGTAACTGACATTTCGGTAATAGGACATCTTGGTAGCATGGCATTTTGGTAAAATCAATAAATATTCTATAAAGTTATATTTCTATAAAAAAAACTTACTCGTATCGACACTCGGTAGAATCACCTTAGCTGCACCTGTCAATGCTGTGATGTTGTCAGCGTAAATACGTTACTTGCAGCAGCACATATACACATTTCCATACGGCATCTGTCAACCTCTAGCTTCATAGGTTAAGGACAGGGGTTGTGGTCAGTTTTTAACACTGGATATGCTTGTAGCAAGTCAGGGTATGCACTAGCAGGGCAGTGGTTGCTTGCACGACATGTACAACACCACCTTATCATGTCATTTTTCTCTGTATGCTTGGTATAGCCATTCCACAATAGCTTTGCTTTTCCCCTGGTTATTGTTGATAGCTCCATGTTCACATGTATAGCTTCACCTTATGTGTGTCTGGATTTAAATGTGTCCTGCTAGCCAGTGATTTGCTGTAGTGGTTGAACACTTTAGCCACCACCACTGCTATTTAGAAGCCATGTTCCCTTCAGAGGCAGGCACTACTTTATACCTTGCCTGACTACTGGAAAGCTAAGTTCCATGTCTGGACCATCCTAATTTACAAATGGTTTAACTGACTGACATCTCAACAGGTTACCTCCTAATATGGCAGACTGGACTCTGATTATTTTCAGTAGTTTTACCAAATTGTCTTGTTACCAAAATGTCTTAATTGTTACCAAAATGTCTGTTACCAAAATGTCCATTACCAAAGTGTCCTTTACCAAAATGTCATGGATGACTGCGTGGCTAACATAAATGTAGTAATTTTGTTTCACACTTGTTCTTAATTTATTTTATACTCAGTTTTATAAGTTCATCTGCAGAATCTACCAAAAGGATGATGATTCTACTTCAAGTTCCAAGAGTCCTATCTATGAATTGTCAAGTTGATATTGTTCCACATTACGCAATTTTTATGTCACAACTGTTGGATGAAATGTGTTAAAAAGAATGTCTTGCGATTAAGCACACAATTATTGTTGCAGAAGCTCTGACGCCACATTACAAAATGGCTCTACAAATACTGTCTGGGTAAGTTATTTAAAAGTATAAGTTTTTGTCTAGTGCCGTTCTTAGGACAGCTTAAAGTTTATGCTGACAATACTCCAGGGCTGGTAGACAAGTTCAGTCAAACAGCATCCATTTGTGTGAAGCTTTCATCCATGCTGCATTTAATGTGTAAAAACAATTTTTACACAAATATCCACCATTGTCTATAGGAATTACCGTCTATAGCCAGCAGGGTTGGGACCAAATGCACATTTTGGGATCAAATACAACTCAGCCAAATTTACAATACAAATACACTGCTATTTTTTATTCAAATATGATTCAAATACATTGCCATTTTTGAAATTTGATTCAAACACGTGGACCGTGTTTCCATTATAGTTCAAGTGTATCACAGTGCGTGGAATTTTGTCTTTGGCTTGATTGACTGCTGTAGACTAATTGGCAGGCAGGTTTACTAGACTGTCCTTGTCTGTACTACTGTACCAACTAGTGGGTAGCTCTTCCCCTGCACTGGAGGAAACCTGGATTTCTTTGTCTTAGTCCAGGATGTTTACACAGCATACTCCCTGTGAATACCTGCCTTTATGGCTATACATAAGCTTCACTGGCTTCCCATTCATTCATTGATGCTAATGTTTGACCAGCTTGACTGTGGGCCAATTTTCTCAGTGCTCCCTACCCACAGTTGACCATACCACAGGTGTGAAAAACATTCTGTCTAGACTCTTGAACCAGTTTATGTTAGGCAGTGCTTTACATTCTGTTGGTAAAAGGGTAATGTTTATGTGTATTTCATTGCAGTTGCAAATACTTTTCAAATACAGACAAAATCTCAAATACAAATACGCACCCTTTTGTGATTTTCAATACAAATACAAAAAACATTTGGTATACAAATACGTATTTGAACCCAGCCAGACACTCATTCACACCTCTGAGTAAGCCGGAGCAGCAGAGACTGAATACACTTGTTAATAGTTCGAAATGTTCTTCAGCAGCACAAGATTTGAACCAAAGTACCCTTGGTTGAGACTTGAGAGTGAAAGCTGTTGAAACTGTGCCAGTGTGCACTGGCATAACATTTAGCAGCACTTGTATTTAATTTTTTTTATAAATGTCTTCAATCATAGACTTCCATAACAAATTACAAACTTTTTATTGTATAGTTTTATACTCTTTGAAAGTGGTCGTCTAAGTATATCATTAATTACTTTTATGACATTATATTTCCCAAGCATCTAAGAATACTGATTTCTCTCCCCCAGCCCAATTTCTACCCCACAACAGAGCGATGAGTTCCAGATTGTGGAGAAGATCAAGAAGAAAAGTAAGAAGCACAATAAAGTGTCTGAACATTTTCTGTTCGATTTTTACAACTCTATAAATTTGATATTTCCTTGTAACATTACTTATCTCTCTGTGAAACCTTCAACATGAATATTTTATTGGCTGCTACCACTAAATAAACATTTCCAATGTACATAACATGCGATTACAAATTGTGTACATTTGCAACACTATTTAATACTAGACAACACATTAAATTAACATGTATTTCAAAAGTATAGTATTAGTAAAGTATTAGTATTAGATGTGTTTCTGTCATGTGGATTGCGTTACCTTCCAGTGGTGAAGCTGGGCAGAGTGCAGGACTGCGCCATATTTGCTGAACTTCATCGCAAGCTGCAAGGACAGGTGAGATCCTCGCAAATCAGACATGTAGCACCAATTGCAATAAATACCACTTAAAATATAAATAATATATATAATCAGTATTTATGTAAATTAAAGTGTCATGTGATGTCAACACAAGTATCTTTAGAGAAGACCTGGGAGAGTTTGGTCGTTGAATGAACTAGATGGCCTGTGGTGTCTGTTGACGTATTCCTTCTTACAACTGTTTATTGCCATAAATAATTTATTGTGAATGAAGATTTGTAAACTTGAACATAGATCATGAAATATATTTAAGATGTAATCATTTATAGGTGTTGATTAACATGATTCTATACATTAAAAATCTGATCTAAAGTTTATACCTCAGCACTACTGTGATTTGCCAGATTACACCGAAATGTTTGCGCAAGTAGACTCATTCAACACAACATGTGTGACGTGTACAGTGCACAGTGAGTGACCTGGCTATTAAGTGGCATAGGTTTATTCTGCAGGTGGACCAAGAATAGCTGCCTAGATCAATGTTGTGTTTTGGCACAAATGCACAGGACAATGATCTTACATATACACAATCTTTAAACATATTTTGTCTCATTACTTTTATATAAAAAACTACTGAAGAATGTATTATTTTAAAACATAAAATCAGTTATATAAAAATTGTGCTGTGCAACTTATTACCAACTTCACTGTGAAAAGTAACACATGATAGTGGTCTTGTCATTGTTGTATTGTGATTATGTTTATTGATGTTTATTTTACCTTACAGGACATCCTGAGAGACCGTTGGGCTGTACTCTATCTGCTCTACTGTCTCAATGGAGACAAGAGTGGCCAGTCTAAGGTAGCAGTCATATATCTACATTTACGTCCACAGGACCTGTATCTATTCTCATTGTAAGGAGATGATACCAGACTAAGAGTTAATACAGAACAAAGGCTACACTGTCGGGCTCGCAGTCAAAATTACCTGGGTTTGAATCATGTGCTGCCTTTGCCTCTCTGAATAAGTACCTGGCTGTAGACAGTGGTGGGTAGTTTGTGCGAATAGATTTTGCCACATCAAGGCTGAATTCTTCCAAGACAAATCAGGATGTATTTGAATGAGCTGGCCAGGGAGTAAAGTGTAAGGTACTTGGAACTGTCCTATGGATGGATCATGTTCTGTATAAGAACTTAACCTGTACTTTTCTTTTAATAAATCGACAAAAACATGAACATTACACAAGGTATTTTGCAGCACCTGACATTTGCGCTGGGGGCGACCAACCGTGTCACCTCCACCCCATTCTCCACTGACCACCGGGGCACGCAAGTGACCCCAGTTGGTAATATGCCGACTCTGCAGTCGGTATCATCAGGCGGTACCAGTGGTATCAGCAGTATACCACAGAGTGCATACAGCTCAGAGCAGTCATCTCTGCAGCCCATGTGAGTTAGCGTGCTTTTTGTGAGTCGGTACCAGTTTGAGTCTGTGCCACTTGTGTAAGTTATTGCCACACGTGTTAGTGTCACTTGTGTGACTCAGTGCCACTTGCAAGAAACTGTGTCATATGTATGTGTCGATACTAGTTACATGGATCTGTGTCATTTTTGTGAATGGCTGCCACTTGTGTGTGTTTTGTTGCCACTATTGTGTGTGAGTTATTGCCACTGTTGTCATTTATTGCCTCATTTATGTTTACATTGGTGTCTCTTGTGTTAGTACAGCTGTATGTGTTAGGTTCTTCTGTTAACTGTTAGTGGTAGCAGAAAGTTAAGTTCTAATTTAATAAAAAAGAGTTATGTTAATTGTTAATGGTAGCAGACAGTTAAGTTCTAATTTAATAAAAAAGAGTTATGTTAATTGTTAATGGTAGCAGACAGTTAAGTTCTAATTTAATAAAAAGAGTTATGTTAATTGTTAATGGTAGCAGACAGTTAAGTTCTAATTTAATAAAAAATAGTTCTGTTAACTGTTAGTGGTAGCAGAAAGTTAAGTTCTAATTTAATAAAAATTATTCCGTTAATTGTTAGTGGTAGCAGACAGTTAAGTTCTAATTTAATAAAAATAGTTCTGTTAACCTCTTAAGCCCTGAGTTTCTGAGGGTATCAACACTAGGACTAGAGTTGGGTTCACGTAATGACTGTAAAAACTGTTCATCACAATTATATAAAAGTATATATAATCTGAACCAGAAAGGGATTATCTATACATTGATGTGCACATCATTGTTGTATGACTAACTGAAATTAATTAATTAATAATGGCCAACAATATATATGAAAATCAGTTTTGTTTTGTTGATTCCTCCATAATTATAAGCAATTAGTTTATCAGTTATTATATCATTGCAAGATAAAAGGTGTCTTCAATGAGTAACAGAAAAACTAACACTGATACATCAATTGGGTTCTATTTTATGTCAGTCAGGAAGTTGGTCCTGTCTTTTTCAAATTAGGATTGAAACAGTACATACAGCAAATGACACTGCCATCACAAGTGCATGCTAGTACAAAGCAAAATTATATTGTATAAAACAGAATAAATTTGCCATCAAAATTACTGTCGCGTGATTACAAAACATATTGAAAATAATCAGAATATTATTTATGTCATCAATCCAGACAAGAAACAAGATGGATGATAAGATACATCAAAATCAGTTTTATTTTGTGGCAAATGCGCAATTATTTGACAGCTCAGAATCGAATGAAATATCACCGATGTCAAACACAGCTGTCAACATAGCTGCTGCTTTTCACATTTTCATCCAAATCATCGGACATGCTAACTAAATAACTACGATTCTTGCTCATGAACATCGCTAACATGAATAGTGAAACATCTACGATCAACTGCTGATTTGATTTTGCTAGAAAGTAAGATATATGTAAATTTGGTGTCACACTGTGGGAAATTCTTCTGTCTACATCCGGGTATAATTTGACGAAGTTTCCGTGAAAAAACTAGTGACATCTAGCGATTATTATACACACTAGTGTAAAACCTGGTTCTGGATCCATGAGGTTAATTGTTAGTGGTAGCAGACAGTTAAGTTCTAATTTAATAAAAATAGTTCCGTTAATTGTTAGTGGTTAAGTTCTAATTTAATAAAAATAGTTCCGTTGATTGTTAGTGGTTAAGTTCTAATTTAATAAAAATAGTTCCGTTAATTGTTAGTGGTTATAGGCAGTTAAGTTCTAATTTAATATAAAAAATATTTTTTTAATGACATGCTCATATTTTGTGATCACTGCAACACAAATCTTCATCTTCAAGAATACGTAAATGTCCCCAATTTATTCTCGTTTATGGCAGATTTTGTACACTATCTGTTGTATGTTTTACCATGCTCTAGTTTTACCATGCTCTTGTTATGATGTTATGAAATATATGACCACGATGCTAGTTATCTGTACATAGCAATGTCTGACTGACATCACTGAGTCTATACACCTGTCTGTGTGTGTGACTGACATCACTGAGTCTATACACCTGTCTGTGTGTGTGACTGACATCACTGAGTCTATACACCTGTCTGTGTGTGTGACTGACATCACTGAGTCTATACACCTGTCTGTGTGTGTGACTGACATCACTGAGTCTATACACCTGTCTGTGTGTGTGACTGACATCACTGAGTCTATACACCTGTCTGTGTGTGTGACTGACATCACTGAGTCTATACACCTGTCTGTATGTGTGACTGACATCACTGAGTCTATACACCTGTCTGTGCTGTAGGTCTCTGCCTCCGTCTGCCCTCCGACAGTACAGTCTCCACCAACTACAGCAGACCCTGCAACATGGGGGCTCAGTGGGCAGACTGGGTCTCACTGGAGGTACAGTCTCTGTCGTCCCCTGTACAGTCTCTCTCGTCCCCTGTACAGTCTCTCTCGTCCCCTGTACAGTGTCTCTCGTCCCCTGTAAAGTCTCTCACAACCCCTGTACACTCTCTCTTGTCCCCTGTACAGTGTCTCTCATCCCCTGTACAGTCTCTCTCATCCCCTGTACAGTGTCTCTCATCCCCTGTACAGTCTCTCGTCCCCTGTACAGTCTCTCATCCCCTGTACAGTCTCTCTCATCCCCTGTACAGTGTCTCTCATCCCCTGTACAGTCTCTCGTCCCCTGTACATCTCTCGTCCCCTGTACAGTCTCTTCATCCCTGTACAGTTCCTCATCCCCTGACAGTCTCTCTCCCCTGTACAGTCTCTCTCCCCTTAAGTCTCTCTCTCCCCTGTACAGTCTCTCCTCGTCACCCTGACAGTCTCTTCATCCCCTGTACAGTTCTCTCTCCCCTGTACAGTCTCTCTCTCCCCTGTACAGTCTCTTCATCCCCTGTACAGTCTCTCGTCCCCTGTACATCTCTCTCTCCCCTGTACAGTCTCTTCATCCCCTGTACAGTCTCCTCATCCCCTGTACAGTCTCTCTCGTCCCTGTACAGTCTCTCTCCCCTGTACAGTCTCTCTCCCCTGTACAGTCTCTCTCATCCCCTGTACAGTCTCTCTCCCCTGTACAGTCTCTCCTCGTCCCCTGTACAGTCTCTCCCCTGTACAGTCTCTTCTCCGTACAGTCTCTCATCCCCTGTACAGTCTCTCTCGTCCCCTGTACAGTCTCTTCATCCCCTTACAGTCTCTCTCTCCCCTGTACATCTCCCCTCCCCTGTACAGTCTCTTCATCCCCTGTACAGTCTCTCATCCCCTGTACAGTCTCTCTCGTCCCCTGTACAGTCTCTCTCGTCCCCTGTACAGTCTCTCTCGTCCCCTGTACAGTCTCTCTCGTCCCCTGTACAGTCTCATCCCGTACAGTCTCACCCCCTGTACAGTCTCTCTCGTCCCCTGTACAGTCTCTCATCCCTGTACAGTCTCTCTCGTCCCCTGTACAGTTCTCTCGTCCCCGTAACTCTTGTACAGTTCTCTCGTCCCCTGTACAGTCTCTCTCATCCCCTGTACAGTCTCTCTCATCCCCTGTACAGTCTCTCTCATCCCCTGTACAGTCTCTCTCATCCCCTGTACAGTCTCTCTCCCCTGTACAGTCTCTCTCGTCCCCTGTACAGTCTTCATCCCCTGTACAGTCTCTCTCGTCCCCTGTACAGTCTCTCATCCCCTTTACAGTCTCTCCCTCGTCCCCTGTACAGTCTCTCTCATCCCCTGTACAGTCTCTCTCGTCCCCTGTACAGTCTCATCCGCTGTACAGTCTCTCTCATCCCCTGTACAGTCTCTCTCGTCCCCTGTACAGTCTCTCATCCCCTGTACAGTCTCTCTCGTCCCCTGTACAGTCTCTCTCGTCCCCTGTACAGTCTCTCTCATCCCCTGTACAGTTCTCTCATCCCCTGTACAGTCTCTCTCGTCCCCTGTACAGTCTCTCTCGTCCCCTGTACAGTCTCTCTCGTCCCCTGTACAGTCTCTCTCGTCCCCTGTACAGTCTCTCTCGTCCCATGTACAGTCTCTCTCGTCCCCTGTACAGTCTCTCTCATCCCCTGTACAGTCTCTCTCGTCCCCTGTACAGTTTCTCTCGTCCCCTGTAAGTCACTCCCGTCCCCTGTACAGTCTCTCGTAACCTGTACAGGTGGCAATGTACTCCACATCATAACAAAGCCTGTGCTTCCCTCATTCTTCCTAATAAATCATTATCTCAGATTGATATGTGGTTTTGTCATCCATTAATGAAAATAATATAGGGTTAAGTTATTTGAATAGTGGGTATTTTATGTGTGAATTGTTTTATTTATTCCTTGACTGTTTGTAGGTTCATGGTTAGTTCTGTTTACGTTTCGTGTTGCCTTTTTATTTGTTTACATGCAATTTGTTTACACACAGATGGTTCATTTGTGATTTACCTTGTATTTACATACATTTTGTACATACATCGGGGAAATATGCACTTGACATAATCACTACATTGCTGCGTGGTTGCACCTGCATGTAATTATATGTTTGCCATGTTGTCAAAGCGTAAGATATAGGTGTGAGATTTCATGAATGTCTGTGTCACGTAGGCTGGCACTGTCATATATCATAACTGATTGATGTCAGGTACTTAGATAATTCTGTTGACATGTATAACTTCACTGCAGGTAAATCGTCACCAAGTTCTGTTGTCACCGTGAATGGTGACAAGTGAAACTTGTCTGCCAGATCTCTCTCATCCCCTTTACAGTCTCTCCCTCGTCCCCTGTACAGTCTCATCCGCTGTACAGTCTCTATCATCCCCTGTACAGTCTCTCTCGTCCCCTGTACAGTCTCTCATCCCCTGTACAGTCTCTCTCGTCCCCTGTACAGTCTCTCTCGTCCCCTGTACAGTCTCTCTCATCCCCTGTACAGTCTCTCATCCCCTGTACAGTCTCTCGTCCCCTGTACAGTCTCTCTCGTCCCCTGTACAGTCTCTCTCGTCCCCTGTACAGTCTCTCTCGTCCCCTGTACAGTCTCTCTCGTCCCCTGTACAGTCTCTCTCGTCCCCTGTACAGTCTCTCTCATCCCCTGTACAGTCTCTCTCGTCCCCTGTACAGTTTCTCTCGTCCCCTGTAAGTCACTCCCGTCCCCTGTACAGTCTCTCGTAACCTGTACAGGTGGCAATGTACTCCACATCATAACAAAGCCTGTGCTTCCCTCATTCTTCCTAATAAATCATTATCTCAGATTGATATGTGGTTTTGTCATCCATTAATGAAAATAATATAGGGTTAAGTTATTTGAATAGTGGGTATTTTATGTGTGAATTGTTTTATTTATTCCTTGACTGTTTGTAGGTTCATGGTTAGTTCTGTTTACGTTTCGTGTTGCCTTTTTATTTGTTTACATGCAATTTGTTTACACACAGATGGTTCATATGTGATTTACCAGGTACCTTGTATTTACATACATTTTGTTTGTACATACATCGGGAAAATATGCACTTGACATAATCACTACATTGCTGCGTGGTTGCACCTGCATGTAATTATATGTTTGCCATGTTGTCCAAGCGTAAGATATATGTGTGAGATTTCATGAATGTCTGTGTCACGTAGGCTGGCACTGTCATATATCATAACTGATTGATGTCAGGTACTTAGATAATTCTGTTGACATGTATAACTTCACTGCAGGTAAATCGTCACCAAGTTCTGTTGTCACCGTGAATGGTGACAAGCGAAACTTGTCTGCCAGATCTGCCTCGCGGTCTGCCGAAAATAGTAAGGGACCAGATGTAATTTATTTTATATTAAAATGTTTTAACTTTGTAGAGTGTTTAGATGATTTATGATTATGTTATTAAAAGTTATTTCTTGGCAGTACAGAGTGTTAAGTAAAGATTTGATGGAAATAGTTTCACTTATGGATTCACTTAGTTGTGTCAGTGACTGTTCAACTTCAGACAGGGGTGGACAAATGTGTGACATATTTACACAGTTGTACTTGTTGGATTCACTTAGTTGAGTCAGTGACTGTCCAACTACAGACAGGGGTGGACAAATGTGTGACATCTTTACACAGCAGTTGTAACATGGCCAAATGTCTATTTATTCCGTGGGTTTGTAACTGCATGTGTTTGATTTGTGGGATTGTTTCTGGGTAAAAATAAACTGGACAGTCACATTAAAAGATGAAACCATTCAAACTATCAGTTAGGTGTTTCTGCCATAATCACACAATTAATGGTAGATAATCTACTCAGATGTAGATGACTATTTTTGGCTGTCATGCAGAATAGGCCTGCGTGTTGACATGTCCTTGTAGACTGTTAATGTAGACATTGTCTAATCTGCCTGTGTTTGCTTGTAGCATCATATGAAGTACCTGAGACAATACTGTTGAGGGAGATCCTATATGCCTTCCAAGGTATCGACGGCAAGTACATAAAATATGACATGGCCAGGGACACTTTCAAAATTGATTCCGAGGTAAGTCGTCCGGTCACATCATGGTAAAAAGAAAACTAACAATAACATTATTAATTGAGGGTAAGTCCATCTTCCAAGTGGTCGATGACTGATACAGACAGTGGATGCCAAGAGTATTCGTAAAGTACATCTGTTAAGGCATAAATTTGAAAAACCAGTTGGAGGAATTGCAAAAGATATGCATAATTGTACAAAGAGTGAATCTTAGTCCATCTGATATTAACGTCCTATGTGAACCTTAGCACGAATTACCGGTAATACTTAACAAAGACATATTTTTTTTAGTTTCCTTCTTAATGGTTGTGTATGAATTCCTGAGACTTTGGCACACACAGTGAAAACTGACTAGGAGGAAATCATTAACATGCACGCACTCATGCAGGAACATTCACGTTAAGTTCCTACAGTTGAATTATATCACGTTACAAAGAACAGGCACAGTCAGTGTCAGTGAGGCATGTGGATCCATGAGTGTAATGATCCCTGTGTGGCATGTAGATCCATGAGTGTAATGATCCCTGTGTGACATGTAGATCCATGAGTGTAATGATCCCTGTGTGGCATGTGGATCCATGAGTGTAATGATCCCTGTGTGGCATGTAGATCCATGAGTGTAATGATCCCTGTGTGGCATGTGGATCCATGAGTGTAATGATCCCTGCGTGGCATGTGGATCCATGAGTGTAATGATCCCTGCATGGCATGTGGATCCATGAGTGTAATGATCCCTGCGTGGCATGTGGATCCATGAGTGTAATGATCCCTGTGGCATGTGGATCCATGAGTGTAATGATCCCTGCGTGGCATGTGATCCATGTGTGTAATGATCCCTGCATGGCATGTGGATCCATGTGTGTAATGATCCCTGCGTGGCATGTAGATCCATGAGTGTAATGATCCCTGTGTGGCATGTGGATCCATGTGTGTAATGATCCCTGCGTGGCATGTAGATCCATGTGTGTAATGATCCCTGCGTGGCATGTAGATCCATGTGTAATGATCCCTGCATGGCATGTAGATCCATGAGTGTAATGATCCCTGTATGGCATGTGGATCCATGTGTGTAATGATCCCTGCGTGGCATGTGGATCCATGTGTGTAATGATACCTGTATGGCATGTGGATCCATGTGTGTAATGATCCCTGCGTGGCATGTGGAACCATGTGTGTAATGATCCCTGCGTGGCATGTGGATCCATGTGTGTAATGATCCATGCGTGGCATGTGGATCCATGTGTGTAATGATCCCTGCGTGGCATGTGGATCCATGTGTAATGATCCCTGCGTGGCATGTGCCTCCATGAGCGTAATGATCCCTGCGTGGCATGTGGATCCATGTATGAAATGATCCCTACGTGGCATGTGGATCCATGTATGAAATGATCCGTGCGTGGCATGTGGATCTATGTGTGTAATGATCCATGTGTGTCATGTGGATCCATGTGTGTAATGATCCATGTGTATCATGTGGATCAATGAGCGTAATGATCCTTGCATGGCCTGTGGATCCATGTGTGTAATGATCCCTGTGTGTCATGTGGATCCATGTGTATAATGATCCATGTATATCATGTGGATCCATGTGTGTAATGATCCCTGTGTGTCATGTGGATCCATGAGCGTAATGATCCCTGAGTGTCATGTGGATCCATGTGTGTCATGTGGATCCATGTGTGTCATGTGGATCCATGTGTGTAATGATCCCTGTGTGGCATGTGGATCCATGTGTGTAGTGATCCCTGCGTGGCATATGGATCAATGTGTATAATGATCCCTGTGTGTCATGTGGATCCATATGTGTAATGATCCCTGTGTGTCATGTGGATCCATGTGTGTAATGATCCATGTGTGTCATGCGGATCCATGTGTGTAATGATCCATGTGTGTCATGTGGATCCATGTGTGTAATGATCCCTGTGTGTCATGTGGATCCATGAGCGTAATGATCCCTGTGTGTCATGTGAATCCATGTGTGTAATGTTCCCTGTGTGTCATGTGGATCCATGTGTGTCATGTGGATCCATGTGTGTAATGATCCCTGTGTGGCATGTGGATCCATGTGTGTAATGATCCCTGTGTGTCATGTGGATCCATGCGTGTAATGATCCCTGCATGGCATGTGGATCCATGTGTGTAATGATTCCTGTGTGTCATGTGGATCCATGTGTGTAGTGATCCCTATGTCCTTGTGGTGTCAGGCTGGGATCTCTCGGTCGACACGTCAGATGCTCCTCAAGCTGGCGGAGTGTGGCTGGCTGTACATGAAGGTGCGCAAGTACGCGGAGACTCGCAGCACAGACAGAGCCTTTGGCCTCATTGGACAGGTACGTCTTGTAGTTCTGTCGCCCTGTTGCTCCTTGGCGTGTTGGGGTCAGCGTCACCTGGTGTGTTCCACCGTTGCTGTCACTGTTCTCTGTCTTCCCTCTCTCTGTTGCTTTCAACAGTCTTTTCCACGTCGCTGTCCTCATTGTATTTCCTTCACAATTTTGGTCTTCTCCGGCCTACTTGCGTTTCCTATGCTCACTTTGCAAGGCTGTCCTTATGCTGTTGATGTATGTGTCCAGCTGATTGTGTGTTGCTAACAAGTATTTTCACAACTTTTGTGCTCTGTCAGTGTGTCTGTCAATGTGTCTGTCAGTGTGTCTGTCATATGTCTGTCAGTGTGTCTGCCTGCATATGATACTTCTATTTTGCTGTTTGGTTTTCTGTCCATATAAATCCTCATTTAAAGACACATTGTTTAATTAGCGACACTGAAGTTGGCTAGATAAAGGTGTTACAATGTGAACTGATTGCCTCTTGTTCCAGAGTTTCTGCACTGCTCTACACCAGGAGTTGATGGACTACTACCGTCTGATTGCTGTCTTAGAAGCACAGGTGTGTTGTGTGTGTTGTGCGTGTGTTGTGTGTGTGTTGTGTGTACATGCATGCATGCGTGTGTGTTGTGTGTGTTTGTGTGTGTGTGTGTGTGTGTGTGTGTGTGTGTGTGTGTGTGCATACTTGTGTGCATGCATGTGCATTTGTGTGTAAATGTTTACCTATTGGCATAAGTGTATGTGTGTGCGTGCGTGTGTGCATGCGTGCGTGCGTGCGTTCCATGTTCAGAAGCAGACAATTGAAAGAATCATTTGATTATGATCCGTTCTTAACAAAGCTGTTCATGTATAATAGAAAACACGCTACACGAAGTGGCCATGTGTTTTAAGTCAATAATTTTAGCGAACGAAGAAAAAATTCAGCGAGCCGAGACAGTGGATAGAATAAACAGAATTAATTATTTGAAGCAGAACCAACTCTTTTGAACTGAAACTATGTGGTGCCAGACGTGGGAAGAATAAAATAAATTGTTTGGAAGCATAACTTAACACATTATTGTTGTGCATCGATGGTATTACATGGTACGACAAAGGCCCTCGTCTCGTCTTTCCAGGTCTGTCTCTCTTGCGCTAGCCTCATTTTAATTTAACTACAATGGAAATCGCATAGTGAATCCAGCATCCAGAATGCAGACTTGTATAACTTGTTAAGCTCCTGTCTTGCTACTGATTGGACGCTTGCAGCTACAGCAACAAGAGGACATGAGTTCACAGAGCATGCCCAGTGGCGGCAGCCTCACTCTGAGACGTCTCGCCGTGTGGACATGTGACCCGCTGTTGAGACTGAAGACACTCGCAGCCCTCGTTGACATCTGTCAAGGTTGGTGCATCCATTCAAAACATCAACCAAACGTCATCTAAAACAAGCATGCACGTATCTGTCAATTGTACACACAATTGTACAGTGTAATTTTTTTTATACACTTGTGTTTGTAGAAATAAAATAATAGGGCATGCGAATGACTCTCATTTGCTGTCTGTTTTGACTTTTGAGTGATACTTAGTGAGACTGTACAAGACTGGTCTATGTAAAAAATTCTGTAAGTGAATTCAAAGTCAAAATTACTGCAATACAATAACATTTTGGAAATAATAGTTTTTTCAGCATAATAGTTCCTACATTCTAGATGAGTTTTTGTTGGGTAGAAACCAATAAATCTTACAATGGAGGTTTCTACCTTTGCAGTCACACCTGTACGTGAAAGAATACATAGCTCGTTCGAGTCATTGCGGACCATATCATGAATGAAAATGACAAAATAACATCAAAACAATGTCGACAGGCGACTGCATAAGTTTCGTAATAAAATATGTGTGAGCATGTAAACATTATAAAGTGATACTCAGTAACTCCGACTATCTTGTGTTGCAAAGGAAATAAGAATAACAACATAAACCCAAATCATCCTTGTTGTTATTGGCAGGAAGTTCACTGAATCAGTTGTTATTGGCAGGAAGTTCACTGAATCAGTTGTTATTGGCAGGAAGTTCACTGAATCAGTTGTTATTGGCAGGAAGTTCACTGAATCAGTTGTTATTGGCAGGAAGTTCACTGAATCAGTTGTTATTGGCAGGAAGTTCACTGAATCAGTTGTTATTGGCAGGAAGTTCACTGAAACAGTTGTTTTTGTCCCTTTCACGGTCTTGATGCTGTAAACATCTGAAACTTGAAAAGTAATTCCAGGAGATTGTCATTAGGCCCACCTGCCTCCGCGGTACAGACAGTGGAGGGTGACTCAGTGTGAATATTTTGTATATCATTTTAATGTTTCAATGGAACAACATTCAAATTGTAACTGATGTTTTAAGCTCATCAAATGCAATTTTGATGAATAGTAAAAACCCCATAAGTGGATTCCTGGATTGAGAAAACTATCAAAAACTGAGGGTCAAAAAGTCACTACTAAGTTACATATGAACAAAGTAGCTGTATCTACCGTCTCACTAAGTCACAAAGTAGCTGTATCTACTGTCTCACTAAGTCACAAAGTAGCTGTATCTACCATCTCACTAAGTCACAAAGTAGCTGTATCTACCGTCTCACTAAGTCACAAAGTAGCTGTATCTACCGTCTCACTAAGTCACAAAGTAGCTGTACTACCATCTCACTAAGTCACAAAGTAGCTGTACTACCATCTCACTAAGTCACAAAGTAGCTGTATATACCATCTCACTAAGTCACAAATTAGCTGTATCTACCATCTCACTAAGTCACAAAGTAGCTGTATCTACCATCTCACTAAGTCACAAAGTAGCTGTATCTACCGTCTCACTAAGTTACAAAGTAGCTGTATCTACCATCTCACTAAGTCACAAAGTAGCTGTATATACCATCTCACTAAGTCACAAAGTAGCTGTATCTACCATCTCACTAAGTCACAAAGTAGCTGTATCTACCATCTCACTAAGATTCAAAGTAGCTATATCTACGTCTCACTAAGTCACTAAGTAGCTGCACCTACCGTCTCACTAAGTCACAAAGTAACTGTATCTACCATCTCACTAAGTCACAAAGTAGCTGTATCTACCATCTCACTAAGTCACAAAGTAGCTGTATCTACCGTCTCACTAAGTCACAAAGTAGCTGTATCTACCATCTCACTAAGTCACAAAGTAGCTGTATCTACCATCTCACTAAGTCACAAAGTAGCTGTATCTACCATCTCACTAAGTCACAAAGTAGCTGTATCTACCGTCTCACTAAGTCACAAAGTAGCTGTATCTACCGTCTCACTAAGTCACAAAGTAGCTGTATCTACCGTCTCACTAAGTCACAAAGTAGCTGTATCTACCATCTCACTAAGTCACAAAGTAGCTGTATCTACCATCTCACTAAGTCACAAAGTAGCTGTATCTACCGTCTCACTAAGTCACTAAGTAGCTGCACCTACCGTCTCACTAAGTCACAAAGTAGCTGTATCTACCTCTACTAAGTCACAAAGTAGCTGTATTACCTCTCACTAAGTCACAAAGTAGCTGTATCTACCTCTCACTAAGTCACAAAGTACGCTGATATCTGACATGTCTCACTGGTCAGCAAAGTAGTGTATCTACGTTGACATCACTGTGCTGTCTAATCATGTCACATACTGTTCTGTCACTTAATGTTACAAAGTAGCTTTTATTACCATGTCTTCTTTAGTTACATATGTTCGCTGTATCTACTTTCTCCTAAGTACAAAGTTGCTGTTCTGTGTGATAAGTGACAAGCTGTAGTTATTTTACATGTTCTGTGTATTAATGACAGGTTTTTAGTTGACATATTCTGTGTCGTTTATGTTACAGTTCCTGTGTGTTTATTACAGTTCTGTGTTTATAGACATGTTCTGTTTTATTACAGTTCTGTGTGTTTACAAAGTACATGTATTCCGTGTGTTTATGTCGACAAGTTCTGTGTATTACGTTGCATTCATGTGCATTCTGTGTTGCATTCTTTATGTATCGACATTGTATTACCTGTGTGCATTAGGTTAGAGCATGTTCTGTGTGTTTATTTACGTGTTCTGTTAGTTCATAGTTTTTACTATAGTTCAAGCTGTTTATTGACATGTTACTGAGTACAGTAGTTCTGTATCTTTATTTGACATGTCTTTGCATGTTCTAATGTTAGACATAGCTGTTCTACATCTATGTTGACATGTTCTGTGTGTTTATTTGACATGTTCTGTGTGTTTATGTTGACAAGTTCTGTGTGTTTAGTTGACTGTTCTGTGTGTTTATGTTGACATTCGGGTTAATGTTGACATGTTCTGTGTGTTTATGTTGACTGTTCTTAGTCTTTATGTTGACATGTTCTGTGTGTTTATTTGACATATGTTCTGTGTGTTTATTTGACAGTTCTGTGTGTTTATGTTGCATGTTCTGTTGTTTATGTTGACATTGTTCTGTGTTTATGTTGACATGTTCTGTGTGTTTATGTTGACATTGTTCTGTGTGTTTATGTTGACATGTTCTGTGTGTTTATGTTGACATGTTCTGTGTGTTTATGTTGACATATGTTCTGTGTGTTTATGTTACATGTTTTATTACATGTTCTGTGTTTTATGTTGACATGTTCTGTGTGTTTATGTTGACTGTTCTGTGTGTTTATGTTGACATTCTGGTGTTTATGTTGACATGTTCTGTGTGTTTATGTTGACATGTTCTGTGTGTTTATGTTGACATGTTCTGTGTGTTTATGTTGACATGTTCTGTGTGTTTATGTTGACATATGTTCTGTGTGTTTATGTTGACATGTTCTGTGTGTTTATGTTGACATGTTCTGTGTGTTTATGTTGACATGTTCTGTGTGTTTATGTTGACGTGTTCTGTGTGTTTATGTTGACATGTTCTGTGTGTTTATGTTGACATGTTCTGTGTGTTTATGTTGACATGTTCTGTGTGTTTATGTTGACATGTTCTGTGTGTTTATGTTGACAGTTGTTTACTGTCGTGTTTATGTTGACATATGTTCTGTGTTTATGTTGACATGTTCTGTGTGTTTATGTTGACATGTTGTTTTTATGTGACATGCTTTTTATGTTGACATGTTCTGTGTGTTTATGTTGACATGTTCTGTGTGTTTATGTTGACATATGTTCTGTGTGTTTATGTTGACATGTTCTGTGTGTTTATGTTGACATGTTCTGTGTGTTTATGTTGACATATGTTCTGTGGGTTTATGTTGACATGTTTTGTGTGTTTATGTTGACATGTTTTGTGTGTTTATGTTGACATGTTCTGTATGTTTATGTTGACATGTTCTGTGTGTTTATGTTGACATATGTTCTGTGTGTTTATGTTGACATGTTCTGTGTGTTTATGTTGACATGTTCTGTGTGTTTATGTTGACATATGTTCTGTGTGTTTATGTTGACGTGTTCTGTGTGTTTATGTTGACATATGGGTTTATGTTGACATGTTCTGTGTGTTTATGTTGACGTGTTCTATATCTTTATGTTGACATGTTCTGTGTGTTTATATTGACATATGTTCTGTGTGTTTATATTGACATATGTTCTGTGTGTTTATGTTGACATGTTCTGTGTGTTTATGTTGACGTGTTCTATATCTTTATGTTGACATGTTCTGTGTGTTTATATTGACATATGTTCTGTGTGTTTATATTGACATATGTTCTATATCTTTATGTTGACATGTTCTGTGTGTTTATATTGACATATGTTCTGTGTGTTTATGTTGATATGTTCTGTGTGTTTATATTGACATGTGTTCTGTGTGTTTATATTGACATGTGTTCTGTGTGTTAATGTTGACGTGTTCTGTGTGTTTATGTTGACATGTTCTGTGTGTTTATGTTGACATGTTCTGTGTGTTTATGTTGACATGTTCTGTGTGTTTATACTGTTGATATGAAGTATACATGAAGAAAGACCAAACTGACACCTTTACCAGTTTTTCCTGGGCAGTTAAGGCTCTGGACCATCCACTTTGGCGCTGTAGCTTATACCAGGCAACGACCAAATTTGAGACAAGATCAAGATTCGGACTCTTGAGTTAGCTCAGGCTTTGGAAGACATCATCCTCGTGTTGAGGGACAGCTGATGATGATGGCTGTTGGTGGTCTTCATAACAATAAAAAAAATGCATAACATTATGAACAATTGGTGAAGTGTAATGTCTGGTCTAAATCACAAAACTGTTAAAGACACTTAACTATTGGAGGAATTCTAGAAAAGACATTGCATGTTGTTGACTTGGGATGAAGAAATACTTCTGCAGAATCTGTTGGTTACAATACATTTGTTTAATTCAATGAATGGTGGTTTTCTGGTGTTGGATTCGGTTATCTACACACGTTAGATCTCATGTAGTGTTTGCGGTTTCCTCCAGGTGGCGCAACCTATCTTCAGCACAATCATCAGTTGGATCTACGATGGCGAACTGGAAGACACGTATCATGAGGTAATGGCTGGTTCCCCACAGTGTAACGAGACTTGTACCAAGATAGTTGACAGAGTTCACTGACTGACCTTAACTTTAACAAGTGAAAAGTCATCCTTTTTTTCATTTTGAATTCATTTGTCATCTTCTGTGATAATAACTATTTTCTTAAATGTTCAGCATACACTGTTCATTTGTAAATCTATCAGTCATCAAATACAATAAAAATACTGTGGCAGTGTTCTTTTGCAAATGTATCTATTACCACATTCAATTAAAATAATATGGTATGGTAACCATTTTGAGATCACACTGACAACATCTGATTAGCGTGGGTACTAATGACATTCACTTTCTAATCGGTTTACAAATATAGAACTGTTTTCTTTCAGTTCTTTGTGGCTTCGGATCCCACAGTGAAGGACGATCGACTGTGGCATGACAAGTACAGCCTGCGCAAGTCCATGATCCCCTCGTTTCTGACAATGAATCAGGCCAATAAGGTGGGTCTATGATCCCTCGTTTCTGACAATGAATCAAGCCAACAAGGTGGGTCTATGATCCCCTCGTTTCTGACAATGAATCAGGCCAATAAGGTGGGTCTATGATCCCCTCGTTTCTGACAATGAATCAGGCCAATAAGGTAGGTCTATGATCCCCTCGTTTCTGACAATGAATCAGGCCAATAATGGAGGTCTATGATCCCCTCGTTTCTGACAATGAATCAGGCCAATAAGGTAGGTCTATGATCCCCTCGTTTCTGACAACAAGGTGGGTCTATGATCCCCTCGTTTCTGACAGTGAATCAAGCCAACAAGGTGGGTCTATGATCCCCTCGTTTCTGACAATGAATCAAGCCAACAAGGTGGGTCTATGATCCCCTCGTTTCTGACAATGAATCAAGCCAACAAGGTGGGTCTATGATCCCCTCGTTTCTGACAATGAATCAAGCCAACAAGGTGGGTCTATGATCCCCTCGTTTCTGACAATGAATCAAGCCAACAAGGTGGGTCTATGATCCCCTCGTTTCTGACAATGAATCAAGCCAACAAGGTGGGTCTATGATCCCCTCGTTTCTGACAATGAATCAAGCCAACAAGGTGGGTCTATGATCCCCTCGTTTCTGACAATGAATCAAGTCAACAAGGTGAGTCTATGATCCCCTCGTTTCTGACAATGAATCAGGCCAACAAGGTGGGTCTATGATCCCCTCGTTTCTGACAATGAATCAAGTCAACAAGGTGGGTCTATGATCCCCTCGTTTCTGACAATGAATCAGGCCAACAAGGTGGGTCTATGATCCCCTCGTTCCTGACAATGAATCAAGCCAACAAGGTGGGTCTATGATCCCCTCGTTTCTGACAATGAATCAAGCCAACAAGGTGGGTCTATGATCCCCTTGTTTCTGACAATGAATCAAGCCAACAAGGTGGGTCTATGATCCCCTCGTTTCTGACAATGAATCAAGCCAACAAGGTGGGTCTATGATCCCCTCGTTTCTGACAATGAATCAAGCCAACAAGGTGGGTCTATGATCCCCTCGTTTCTGACAATGAATCAAGCCAACAAGGTGGGTCTATGATCCCCTCGTTTCTGACAATGAATCAAGCCAACAAGGTGGGTCTATGATCCCCTCGTTTCTGACAATGAATCAAGCCAACAAGGTGGGTCTATGATCCCCTCGTTTCTGACAATGAATCAGGCCAACAAGGTGGGTCTATGATCCCCTCGTTTCTGACAATGAATCAAGCCAACAAGGTGGGTCTATGATCCCCTCGTTCCTGACAGTGAATCAGTCCAACAAGGTGGGTCTATGATCCCCTCGTTTCTGACAATGAATCAAGCCAACAAGGTGGGTCTATGATCCCCTCGTTCCTGACAGTGAATCAGTCCAACAAGGTGGGTCTATGATCCCCTCGTTCCTGACAGTGAATCAAGCCAACAAGGTGGGTCTATGATCCCCTCGTTTCTGACAATGAATCAGCCAACAAGGTGGGTCTATGATCCCCTCGTTCCTGACAGTGAATCAGTCCAACAAGGTGGGTCTATGATCCCCTCGTTTCTGAAAAGTGAATAAAGCCAACAAGGTGGGTCTATGATCCCCTCGTTCCTGACAGTGAATCAAGCCAACAAGGTGGGTCTATGATCCCCTCGTTTCTGACAATGAATCAGGCCAACAAGGTGGGTCTATGATCCCCTCGTTTCTGACAGTGAATCAGGCCAACAAGGTGGGTCTATGATCCCCTCGTTTCTGACAATGAATCAGGCCAACAAGGTGGGTCTATGATCCCCTCGTTTCTGACAATGAATCAAGCCAACAAGGTGGGTCTATGATCCCCTCGTTTCTGACAATGAATCAGGCCAACAAGGTGGGTCTATGATCCCCTCGTTTCTGACAATGAATCAAGCCAACAAGGTGGGTCTATGATCCCCTCGTTTCTGAAAAGTGAATCAGGCCAACAAGGTGGGTCTATGATCCCCTCGTTTCTGACAGTGAATCAGGCCAACAAGGTGGGTCTATGATCCCCTCGTTTCTGACAATGAATCAAGCCAACAAGGTGGGTCTATGATCCCCTCGTTTCTGACAATGAATCAAGCCAACAAGGTGGGTCTATGATCCCCTCGTTCCTGACAATGAATCAAGCCAACAAGGTGGGTCTATGATCCCCTCGTTTCTGACAATGAATCAAGCCAACAAGGTGGGTCTATGATCCCCTCGTTTCTGACAATGAATCAGGCCAACAAGGTGGGTCTATGATCCCCTCGTTTCTGACAATGAATCAAGCCAACAAGGTGGGTCTATGATCCCCTCGTTCCTGACAGTGAATCAGTCCAACAAGGTGGGTCTATGATCCCCTCGTTTCTGACAATGAATCAAGCCAACAAGGTGGGTCTATGATCCCCTCGTTCCTGACAGTGAATCAGTCCAACAAGGTGGGTCTATGATCCCCTCGTTCCTGACAGTGAATCAGTCCAACAAGGTGGGTCTATGATCCCCTCGTTTCTGACAATGAATCAAGCCAACAAGGTGGGTCTATGATCCCCTCGTTCCTGACAGTGAATCAGTCCAACAAGGTGGGTCTATGATCCCCTCGTTCCTGACAGTGAATCAGTCCAACAAGGTGGGTCTATGATCCCCTCGTTCCTGACAGTGAATCAGGCCAACAAGGTGGGTCTATGATCCCCTCGTTTCTGACAATGAATCAGGCCAACAAGGTGGGTCTATGATCCCCTCGTTTCTGACAGTGAATCAGGCCAACAAGGTGGGTCTATGATCCCCTCGTTTCTGACAATGAATCAAGCCAACAAGGTGGGTCTATGATCCCCTCGTTTCTGACAATGAATCAAGCCAACAAGGTGGGTCTATGATCCCCTCGTTTCTGACAATGAATCAGGCCAACAAGGTGGGTCTATGATCCCCTCGTTTCTGACAATGAATCAGGCCAACAAGGTGGGTCTATGATCCCCTCGTTTCTGACAGTGAATCAGGCCAACAAGGTGGGTCTATGATCCCCTCGTTTCTGACAGATGAATCAGGCCAACAAGGTGGGTCTATGATCCCCTCGTTCCTGACAGTGAATCAAGCCAACAAGGTGGGTCTATGATCCCCTCGTTTCTGACAATGAATCAGGCCAACAAGGTGGGTCTATGATCCCCTTGTTCCTGACAATGAATCAGGCCAACAAGCTGGGTCTATGATCCCCTCGTTTCTGACAATGAATCAGGCCAACAAGGTGGGTCTATGATCCCCTTGTTCCTGACAATGAATCAGGCCAACAAGCTGGGTCTATGATCCCCTCGTTCCTGACAATGAATCAAGCCAACAAGGTGGGTCTATGATCCCTCGTTCCTGACAGTGAATCAAGCCAACAAGGTGGGTCTATGATCCCCTCGTTCCTGACAGTGAATCAGGCCAATAAGGTGGGTCTATGATCCCCTCGTTCCTGACAGTGAATCAGGCCAATAAGGTGGGTCTATGATCCCCTCGTTCCTGACAATGAATCAGGCCAACAAGGTGGGTCTATGATCCCCTCGTTCCTGACAGTGAATCAGTCCTACAAGGTGGGTCTATGATCCATCGTTTCTAATAATGAACCAAGCCTACAATCTGGGCCTATGATCCCTTTGTTTCTAACAAGTCAACAAGGCCGTTAGACCATAACATCATAAGACCAACTGTTAGCAAAGATGCTTTATAACTTTGCTTTATTTCTTAATGTCCATTGGTTTGTTGTTGAAAATGTTGTTAACTGAGAGGCTGAATGTGGCTGTTTCAGATTCTGCTCACCGGAAAGTCAATCAACTTCTTACACCACATATGTGATGACAGGACGACAGTGCGAACACGTGACATTGTCAAAGCAGCAGAAACTCACCACGGTAAATAGCACTAGGAACATTGTGAAAGTCACATAAGAGTCATATACACACCGTGGCAAATTGAATTAGGAACATTGTCAAAGTCACATAGAGTCATAGACACACCATGGCAAATAGCACTAGGAACATTGTCAAAGTCACATAGAGTCATAGACACACCATGGCAAATAGCACTAGGAACATTGTGAAAGTCACATAGAGTCATAGACACACCATGGCAAATAGCACTAGGAACATTGTCAAAGTCACATAGAGTCATAGACACACCATGGCAAATAGCACTCGGAACATTGTCAATGTCACATAGAGTCATAGACACACCATGGCAAATAGCACTAGGAACATTGTCAAAGTCACATAAAGTCTATAGACACACCATGGCAAATAGCACTAAGAACATTGTCAAAGTCACATAGAGTCATAGACACACCATGGCAAATATCACTAGGAACATTGTCAAAGTTACATAGAGACACCATGGTAAATTCATGATAATGACATGATAAATAATTTTATTTTATTCCTTTTCCACCATAAAGACGTGTGTATGGTAATAGTCACGTGATTCCTCAATACAGAGTAGGGAATGTTCATAGAATATGCCTCAGAATGCGTTTCTGAACAGAAACAGTGGTAGCAAGCATACACAAAGTTGTAATGAAGACCAGGAAATGCAACACATTGAACCCAGAATTGCTATTTGTGTAACTCAGAACATTCAACGTACATAGTTTAAAGCGACATGGTCAGTTTGTGGCTTTTTAGTTATAACTATTGTAGCGTCCTGACCACCAATAAATGTTTTATCGAAACAGAACTGACTTCGTAATGTTAAACGTTGAATATCTATAAGAATCCCGACGCTGTCACTCAAATCGCCGCGAGTGACACCCACCCTTTGATCTTTACCAACTGGGAGCCGTGCACCTGGCTGGGTGTGGCATTAGTGGCGTCAACTTGTGTTCACGTGATACTGCATTGCATGATCATGCATTTCTTTCTGGGCTTTTAGCCACGCCTACAACGGTTTCGAAAACGCCTCGTGGTCAATGTGTACACAGAGTTAAGCACCCTTACTGCGTCTATTTTCAACCCCTAAATGGTACATGAAAACATATTTTGACTGTCTTCACGCTATAATAGGTATAATTTATACCATATAACATGATTTTGCAATAAAAATAAAAAGCCACAAACGAACCATGTCGCTTTAAAGGTGTACAATATATAGTTCTTTGCGAGACCTTTGTCTTAAGTGGCCACTCTGTTGCAGTCGAGTCAATCTTCAGTCAAACTCTGGATGGCCACTTCCAGAAGATGATAGACACGGTCTATCTAGAAACAAGTAAACACCTCCTAGAGGTGTTACACCTCAAGTACAAGTTCATGGACCATCTCAAGGTGTGTGGATGGGTTGTCTCAACGCAGAGTGTAGAGGGGTTGTCTCAAAGCAGAGTGTAGAGGGGTTGTCTCAATGCAGAGTGTAGAGGGGTTGTCTCAATGCAGAGTGTAGAGGGGTTGTCTCAATGCAGAGTGTAGAGGGGTTGTCTCAATGCAGAGTGTAGAGGGGTTGTCTCAAAGCAGAGTGTAGAGGGGTTGTCTCAATGCAGAGTGTAGAGGGGTTGTCTCAATGCAGAGTGTAGAGGGTTTGTCTCAATGCAGAGTGTAGAGGGGTTGTCTCAATGCAGAGTGTAGAGGGGTTGTCTCAATGCAGAGTGTAGAGGGGTTGTCTCAATGCAGAGTGTAGAGGGGTTGTCTCAATGCAGAGTGTAGAGGGGTTGTCTCAATGCAGAGTGTAGAGGGGTTGTCTCAATGCAGGGTGTAGAGGGTTTGTCTCAAAGCAGAGTGTAGAGGGGTTGTCTCAATGCAGAGTGTAGAGGGGTTGTCTCAATGCAGAGTGTAGAGGGGTTGTCTCAATGCAGAGTGTAGAGGGTTGTCTCAAAGCAGAGTGTAGAGGGGTTGTCTCAATGCAGAGTGTAGAGGGGTTGTCTCAATGCAGAGTGTAGAGGGTTTGTCTCAATGCAGAGTGTAGAGGGGTTGTCTCAATGCAGAGTGTAGAGGGGTTGTCTCAAGCAGAGTGTAGAGGGGTTGTCTCAATGCAGAGTGTAGAGGGGTTGTCTCAATGCAGAGTGTAGAGGGTTTGTCTCAATGCAGAGTGTAGAGGGGTTGTCTCAACGCAGAGTGTAGAGGGGTGGTCTCAATGCAGAGTGTAGAGGGGTGGTTTCAATGCAGCGTGTAGAGGGGTTGTCTCAACACAGTGTTGTCCCTGGTGCATGTGTTTTGTGACATGAATATATGATATTTCCGGGTGCTGTCTGGGGTCTCATATGAACACTGTTGTTCAGAATTGCCAGTATCCGGTATATAATATAACTTGTTTATGCATATATTGGTAAAAATATTTTGTGGATGTAGTGTGTGAGAATGTGCACGAGGCAGGTGGTTGAAAGGCCATAAATCAGTGTGTATGTTCCAGGCGATGCGTCGCTACTTGCTGCTAGGCCAGGGAGACTTCATTAGACATCTCATGGACCTGTTGGAGTAAGTAGGACGAACATTTTCCCTTTACTTGCTAATATACGTTGAGATGGCATCCCACAAAATTAACAGGATGGATATAATAACAGCCATCAGTATGCCATGAAATTAAATGACTGGCAGTGTCTTAAAATAGCATAATCATATGGTATATTTATGTTGCATTGTTAAAAATAGGAACAAGTTTCCTAATGTGTTATAATTATGTGAAACAATATCCAGATTAAACAAATAAATGATGTTTTTATGGCATGTGGACATGAAAAAGTTATAATTATCTGAGGCTCATCTAACAAATGGCGCACTTTCAACAAACTTGTATTTGCTAGTTTTGTTCATAAAAGTAACAATTACGCAGACTCTCATGCGAGATGGTTTCTGTGAATGACTTTTGGAATAGTTTAGTCAAATATGCTATTGTTTCTAATTATGCATCCCATTGGGGTGATGGTGTCATGTGTTGTCACTTGTATGTGTCCAGGGATGACCTAATGAAGCCGGCCACTACGTTGTACCTACACAAACTGACCGGTATCCTTGACCAGGCAATCCGTGCCACCAACGCACAGTATGATGACATTGACATCCTCAAACGCACAGACGTCCGTCTACTCGAGGTAGACATTGCCCTGTCCAAGACACCCACGCTCACACACACACACACACACACACACACACACACACACACACACACACACACACACACACACACACACACACACACACACACACACACACACACACACACACACACACACACACACACACACACACACACACACACACACACACACAACACACACACACACACACACACACACACACACACACACACACACTTACTATGGTTACATTTGTCCCAATTGATTTTTGTATAACATTTGGCTGTGTTTTCCTGTTGTCTGCTGGACATTTGGCTGTGTTTTCCATGTTTGATCAAGATAAGCCAAGTTGTTTTACAGATGTTACAGTTAATTAGAATAGAACAGTTCACACAATAACAAACGTTTTGAAGAATGTATTTGTTAGTTTTGTATTTTGCAACTGTTCATTTTCCCCCCAAAAATCTATTTCTGGGAGATTTCTCCCTGATTCTTACTGCAGATCACTTGGTTCAATTTCAGTACTCAACACATCTAGAGCAAATATTCTCCAAATCAGTTGACTTGACTGATTGGTCAGATTCTTAACTGTTGCAGGTAAAGTTTAAATTTAAGGCAGTGCAAAAGTTAGCCGAATGAAATCTGTTGACTGCTGAACATATCTTTGTATAAAATGCCATTGCATGATTCGTCCACCAGGTGTCACCAGGGGACACTGGGTGGGATGTCTTCAGTCTTGACTACCACGTGGATGGCCCTATCAGAACGGTGAGTGTTTGATCTCAATGTCTTGTGTGTGACTGCAAAACTCCTGGACAGATCCTGTTGGTACAGTTTCTCTCATTGTTCGAGTGTTTCAGGAACTGTCAGTTACATTTGATGGAAAGTACCCTGTCTGTTCATCACTGTGGATGCATTTGATGTTCACATTTATGTTTCATCATAGTGCTATTTGTGACAATGTATAATTTCTTGGCCAATGCCAGCACAGACACACAGTGATGCCGTGAAAATGAAGGACTTTTAGAATTGCTGTCAGTATATGGTTCATTCTGCAGTTGTCTTGACTATGTAAATACTTTCAGTGATTTACAATAGGAGAAACACTTCAGGTGTGACCCTCCTGCCGTCTCCCTGCCCTTTTATTCACTCCACCTGACCCTATATCCTCCAAATTGGTCTCCTCGTAGGTTTTCACCCCAGAATGCATCATAATGTACCTGCGGGTGTTCAACTTCCTGTGGCGAGCGAAGCGGATGGAGTACATTCTGTCGGGGCTGTGGCGCAGTCAGAACCATCACGCCCACCTGCTGCGATCACTGCCAGGTGAGAGAGAGAGAGATAGAGAGACAGAGAGAGACAGAGAGAGACGAGAGAGAGAGAGAGACAAGAGAGAGACAGAGAGAGAGAGACAGAGAGAGAGACAGAGAGAGACAGAAGAGAGAGAGAGACAGAGAGAGAGACATAGAGAGAGAGACAGAGAGAGAGACAGAGAGAGAGACAGAGAGAGACGAGAGAGAGACAGAGAGAGAGACAGACAGAGAGAGACAGACATAGAGAGACAGAGAAGAGAGACAGACAGAGAGAGACAGAGAGAAACCGAGAGAGAGAGAGAGAGAGACAGAGAGAGAGAAGAGACAGACTGAGACAGGCAGAGAGAGAGAGAGAGACAACACCGAGGGGACTGTTGTTGGCCGCAGATTAAAGCTGAGATTATCACAAATTGTGTCATCAGATCATGTAATCCCTCGCTGAAACTGGTCCAATTTGATCTGCCCTTTTACCATTTAAATAGCCAAATACCTGCTGTTTCAAAATGTTTTTGGTTTATTGGTTTTCCTGCAAGAAATTGCATCAACTATTACTGTTGTTGTTTATACTATGTATCCTAACAATAAAAAAATGTATCTAAATGTAATTAATGGCAAAATCAATGTAGAACTAGTGCACATTTCTGGAACAGGTTTGGTGCTTTTGGCAAGGGACTAATCTCATCCCGCTACCCTGGCTGACGTTACTGGAGATAGTGCTAGACATGTCTACATGTGGCTTGTTATGTACTTTAGCTGCTGCAGAGTGATCTTGTCGGTAGCTGTATAGTCTCTAATATGCATAAGTCAGTAGCAACTACAGTCTCTAATATGCACGAGTCTGTAGAATTCATTCTATTTTTGACGGACTTGTAAAATCCCAACATTGGCCCGTCATGATCCCGTCACACCTGACGTGATCTGTCCTTTCGTGTCTGGCAGTGTTTCCTGTCAAGCATCCTGTCCTGATGGTGTGCTGCTGTGTGTTTCAGAGGTGACGCCCGTGCTGCACCAGTGTCACATGATTGTGGCTGAGATGGTTCACTTTGTGCAGCAAGTGCAGTACTACATCAACTTTGAGGTGAGGTGACATGCATTGGTGACACAAGTTGGTGACATGCATTGGTGACACACATTGGTAATGTGTGTCAGTGACACATGTTGGTGACACACAGTGGGTGTGAGCCGCGTGCGTGCGTGCGTGCATGCGTGTGTGTTATTTGACTGTGTATGTACTGTAGGTGCGTGTTTGTGTTCCAGGTGTTTGAGTGTTTATTTTTCATGTGTTTGAGTGTGTTTGTGTTCCAGGTGCTTGAGTGTGTTGGTGTTTCATGTGTTTGACTGTGTTTGTTCCAGGTGCTTGAGTGTGTTTGTGTTTCATGTGCTTGACTGTGTTTGTTCCAGGTGCTTGAGTGTGTTTGTGTTTCATGTGTTTGACTGTGTTTGTTCCAGGTGCTTGAGTGTGTTTGTGTTTCATGTGCTTGACTGTGTTTGTTCCAGGTGCTTGAGTGTGTTTGTGTTTCATGTGCTTGACTGTGTTTGTCCCAGGTGCTTGAGTGCAGCTGGGATGAGTTGCTGCAGAAGGTGAGAGAGGCCCAGGACCTTGACCACATCATCGCCGCCCACGAGATGTTCCTGGACACCATCATCACACGGTCACTGCTCGACAGCCAGTCCACTGTGAGTCCACCACTTTCTGGCGAGAGGGTCATTCAGGGAGGGGGTTTCATCAAGGAGAAGGTCACTCAAGTAAATTGGTACTATGGGAAGAAGCTGCTCAGGAAATGTGCTAGTGTTGGAGGGTGCTGCTTGGATAAGGGTCCTATTGAAAATATTGCTTCCTCGGAGAGGCTGACACTCAGAGAGGGAAGGAGCTACTCGGAGAGGGTCCGGTTCAGGGAGTCAGGGAGGGTGGTAGCAGCTACTCGGGGAAGATGCTTCCCTAGGGTGTATGGGTGACCCAATAATGTCACACTCACTAGCTGTGACATGTTGTAGGAGATCCTCACCCAACTCAGGACCATCTTTGACCCGATAATGTCACACTCACTAGTTGTAACATGTTGTAGGAGATCCTCACCCAACTCAGGACCATCTTTGACCTGATAATGTCACACTCACTAGTTGTGACATGTTGTAGGAGATCCTCACCCAACTCAGGACCATCTTTGACCTGATAATGTCACACTCACTAGCTGTGACATGTTGTAGGAGATCCTCACCCAACTCAGGACCATCTTTGACCTGATAATGTCACACTCACTAGTTGTGACATGTTGTAGGAGATCCTCACCCAACTCAGGACCATCTTTGACCTGATAATGTCACACTCACTAGTTGTGACATGTTGTAGGAGATCCTCACCCAACTCAGGACCATCTTTGACCTGATAATGTCACACTCACTAGCTGTGACATGTTGTAGGAGATCCTCACCCAACTCAGGACCATCTTTGACCTGATAATGTCACACTCACTAGTTGTGACATGTTGTAGGAGATCCTCACCCAACTCAGGACCATCTTTGACCCGATAATGTCACACTCACTAGCTGTGACATGTTGTAGGAGATCCTCACCCAACTCAGGACCATCTTTGACCTGATAATGTCACACTCACTAGCTGTGACATGTTGTAGGAGATCCTCACCCAACTCAGGACCATCTTTGACCTGATAATGTCACACTCACTAGCTGTGACATGTTGTAGGAGATCCTCACCCAACTCAGGACCATCTTTGACCTGATAATGTCACACTCACTAGCTGTAACATGTTGTAGGAGATCCTCACCCAACTCAGGACCATCTTTGACCTGATAATGTCACACTCACTAGTTGTGACATGTTGTAGGAGATCCTCACCCAACTCAGGACCATCTTTGACCTGATAATGTCACACTCACTAGCTGTGACATGTTGTAGGAGATCCTCACCCAACTCAGGACCATCTTTGACCTGATCATCCAACTACAGAGCATCCAGAATGAACTTGTACCGCAGCGCCACTGAGGACTCAGCAAGACAGTGCTTTGAGCAGAAGAAACGACACAAGACGGAACAGGTAGACACAAGCCTGACCCCACACATACAGTACCATACATACTATACACAGCACGCACCACTAGCATGTGCATTGCAGCGCACGATCCACACACACACACACACACACACTACACTATACACACACCACTAGCTGCACGCACGCATGTTGACGCGACGCACCCACACACACACACACACACACTATACACACCAGCACTACAGCACACACACATTGTACATGCTACGAGACACTCACACACAACACATGACACAACATATTACACATACACACACATACACACACATTCATGATATCACCACCCAACTCAGGACCATCTTTCACCTGATAATGTCACACTACTAGTTGTGACATGTTGTAGGAGATCCTCACCCAACTCAGGACCATCTTTGACCTGATAATGTCACACTCACTAGCTGTGACATGTTGTAGGAGATCCTCACCCAACTCAGGACCATCTTTGACCTGATAATGTCACACTCACTAGTTGTGACATGTTGTAGGAGATCCTCACCCAACTCAGGACCATCTTTGACCCGATAATGTCACACTCACTAGCTGTGACATGTTGTAGGAGATCCTCACCCAACTCAGGACCATCTTTGACCTGATAATGTCACACTCACTAGCTGTGACATGTTGTAGGAGATCCTCACCCAACTCAGGACCATCTTTGACCTGATAATGTCACACTCACTAGCTGTGACATGTTGTAGGAGATCCTCACCCAACTCAGGACCATCTTTGACCTGATAATGTCACACTCACTAGCTGTAACATGTTGTAGGAGATCCTCACCCAACTCAGGACCATCTTTGACCTGATAATGTCACACTCACTAGTTGTGACATGTTGTAGGAGATCCTCACCCAACTCAGGACCATCTTTGACCTGATAATGTCACACTCACTAGCTGTGACATGTTGTAGGAGATCCTCACCCAACTCAGGACCATCTTTGACCTGATCATCCAACTACAGAGCATCCAGAAGAACTTGTACCGCAGCGCCACTGAGGAGCTGACAGCAAGACAGTGCTTTGAGCAGAAGAAACGACACAAGACGGAACAGGTAGACACAAGCCTGACCTCCACACATACACGTACACATACATACATATACACACACGCACGCACGCACGCACGCACGCACGCACGCACGACACGCACACACACACACACACACACACAACACACACATATACACACACCACGCACGCACGCACGCACGCACGCACGCACGCACGCACGCACGCACACACACACACACACACACACACATATACACACACGCACGCACACACGCACGACACACACACGCACGCACGCACCACACACACACACACAACACACACACATATACACACACATATACACACATACACACACACATACACACACACATACACACACACATATACACACACATACGCATACACACACGCATAAATACACACATACACATACCTGACCCCACACATACACGCACACACACATACATATCTGTCTGTCTAGCAGAGTGTGGTTCAGTTTGGGTTAAAAGCAGTCAGTCCTATGAGATTTAGATTGAGTTGAAGCCTCACTGTGTTGTAAATAATCAGTGTAGACTTATCAGTGTTAATGTCTAAACTTCATAACTACAAATGTGTTTTATAAATCATACAAATTATCTTTGGTAGTCGCCAACTTAACATAATTCCAAAGAAGGCATATACAATGTACATGTCTGACATTACGTTATAGAGATTTTACTCCCACATTTAGAATTGAACAAGTAACATTACTTCTCTGGAACATGTTGCTGTAAGATTTACGACTGACCCAGTGAATAGACGCCTTTAAAGCTCATTTTAAAACACAACGTTGAGTGTTTAGTCGTCACAGATCACTTATGAGTATTCTGTTATCACAATGTGTGGTTATTACTCAACAGTGAGATGAGGCAGTGGTGAATCTTTCAGACAGGAGTACTTGGAGGTGTCTGGCTACAATGTTGGGGTGTTGTCATGTGTAGGGTCAGTGGGGCATCACCTCGGAGGACGAGGACAGGGAAGATGACCGGCGGTCAGAATTCCGCCAGAACCTCAATTCCATCATCCGATCCCAGCTGAGGGTGTTGGCCCAGTCCTACCAGGTACGACCTGCAGTGTCATGTCATGTCATGTCATGTCATGTCATGTCATGTCATGTCATGTCATGTCATGTCATGTCATGTCATGTCATGTCATGTCATGTCATGTCATGTCATGTCATGTCATGTCATGAGAGTTTGTCTTATTCACCCTGACACATGATACAAAGAGCGTTTGTCTTATTCACCCTGACACATGATACAAACAGAGTTTGTCTTATTCACCCTGACACATGATACAAACAGAGTTTGTCTTATTCACCCTGACACATGATACAATGAGAGTTTGTCTTATTCACCCTGACACATGATACAATGACAGTTTGTTTTATTCACCCTGACACATGATACAATGACAGTTTGTCTTATTCACCCTGACACATGATACAATGAGAGTTTGTCTTATTCACTGACACAGAACAAGACGTTTTTATTACTGACACATGATACAATGAGAGTTTGTCTTATTCACCCTGACACATGATACAAAGAACGTTTGTCTTATTCACCCTGACACATGATACAATGAGAGTTTGTCTTATTCACCTTGACACAGGATACAATGAGAGTTTGTCTTATTCACCCTGACACATGATACAATGACAGTTTGCCTTATTCACCCTGACACATGATACAAACAGAGTTTGTCTTATTCACCCTGACACATGATACAATGACAGTTTGTCTTATCCACACTGACACATGATACAAAGAGTTTTTGTCTTATTCACCCTGACACATGATACAATGAGAGTTTGTCTTATTCACCCTGACACACGATACAAAGAGCGTTTGTCTTATTCACCCTGACACATGATACAAAGAGAGTTTGTCTTATTCACCCTGACACATGATACAAAGAGCGTTTGTCTTATTCACCCTGACACATGATACAATGAGAGTTTGTCTTATTCACCCTTATACATGATACAATGAGAGTTTGTCTTATTCACCTTGACACAGGATACAATGAGAGTTTGTCTTATTCACCCTGACACATGATACAATGACAGTTTGCCTTATTCACCCTGACACATGATACAAACAGAGTTTGTCTTATTCACCCTGACACATGATACAATGACAGTTTGTCTTATCCACACTGACACATGATACAAAGAGTTTTTGTCTTATTCACCCTGACACATGATACAATGAGAGTTTGTCTTATTCACCCTGACACATGATACAATGAGAGTTTGTCTTATTCACCCTGACACATGATACAATGAGAGTTTGTCTTATTCACCCTGACACACGATACAAACAGAGTTTGTCTTATTCACCCTGACACATGATACAATGACAGTTTGTCTTATCCACACTGACACATGATACAAAGAGTTTTTGTCTTATTCACCCTGACACATGATACAATGAGAGTTTGTCTTATTCACCCTGACACATGATACAAAGAGCGTTTGTCTTATTCACCCTGACACATGATACAATGAGAGTTTGTCTTATTCACCCTGACACATGATACAAAGAGCGTTTGTCTTATTCACCCTGACACATGATACAATGAGAGTTTGTCTTATTCACCCTGACACATGATACAATGACAGTTTGCCTTATTCACCCTGACACATGATACAAACAGAGTTTGTCTTATTCACCCTGACACATGATACAATGACAGTTTGTCTTATCCACACTGACACATGATACAAAGAGTTTTTGTCTTATTCACCCTGACACATGATACAATGAGAGTTTGTCTTATTCACCCTGACACATGATACAATGAGAGTTTGTCTTATTCACCCTGACACACGATACAAAGAGAGTTTGTCTGTCGTTAGAACATGGTGCAACAGTTCCTGGTGATGCTGGCTGACCACTCGGACGTTAGTCTCCGGTTCCTCAGTTTCCGACTCGACTTCAACGAGCACTACAAGGCGAAGGAGCCAAAGCTTCACACACCTGGCGGCCGCCGACAGGTGTCTCGCACATAGCCACTCAGTTCTGCCACCAGGAGGCGCATGTGCAAGTTACGTTGGCATCACATGTAGAGGGTCGACTACTGGTGCGTCGTAGTCTGCTTCTGATGGTTTGTGTACATTTTCACTGCTGCTGACACAAGGTGGCGCTACTGCTGTATGGCAACCAATGAATATTGACAGTTGTCAAACGAAATGAAAATATTGCCATATGAGGAAACAATCGGGGGGGGGTAGTTAACTATACTACCCCTGGTGTTTCTCTCATTTTGTGACTTCCGGGAACCGACGCAATTCAAGTAAATGCCTGTCTTCCTCTGCGATCAAGGATGACCACTAAATCCCAAATTTGGGAAAGCTCGATGGCAATTAGATAAGTGGCTGATGGACCCAAAAGTTTGACATGTTGATAGACCAACAACAGCAGTACCTGGATTGAGAGGATGTGTGTGGGGAAGAGACAACAGCTTCTCTCTATACCAGAGAACTTTTAGGAATGTCGACTGAAGACCTTGTCATAGGATTGTGCCAATGAACTGCAACTGCAGCAAGAGCTCAAGTGCAACCAATGGTGGCTTTGAACACATTAGGAATGTTCTCATCAGTAAACGGAGTCCATACAATTGCATGTGTTTCATATTGGTTCGAATACTTATGGTTTTTACGATTTAAAATTGCTATTAGCATTATAAGTTGTATTAATGTATCGTACCCTCACTAGGTGGCACAACGGTAGGAATATTCTTTCCTGTGGTAGGTACGTGGTTTTGACCAAACTATGTACTATCTATGTAATGCTTAACTGTTATGGAACTTGTAATTATCGGATCACCCTGTAACGGATATTTAAATGTACAGTGTATTAGAAGAATATTGCTATATCTTCAACTGCTGTTTCTGCTGTGCTGTGATTGTACTATGTATCCTATTCAGCCATGTAGGGAATATATTTAGATATCCCTTCGAATGTATGTTATTAAACATCATAAGCAGACATGATTTGAGTAAATTGTACATATCTGACATTATTATGCATTAGTGATCATTACTGAGGTTTTACGCCCAAAGCTCGAATATAGCTTTCATCATAAAAAAATTATTATATAATTGTTCAGCATTTTTCCAGTGTGGCAAATAAATATTAATATTTTTACCCAAAGAGTGTTAATATGAAATGTTGCAAAGTTTTGTTTTTCCAAGTTTTTCTGATAAATAAATACATCACGTTTTCTTGGTTGAAATCCAAATTTTGCACGTTTGTACGCAAGAGTATGTATAATGGACATTTTGATTGTGATGCCAACTTACAATCGTCATGATGGTTCGCTACCATTGAATTCATGTCTGGTTTATTTAGACACCTAGAAATGTTCCAGTGATTTACATCGATTTGCTTGTAGTCTATGCCAAGTAGGCATTGGAGAGAAATATTGCAAATTCGGAGGCGAAACTGCAATTTCAAACACAAAATCACAGGACGTAATATATATATATTTATTTATTTATGGGCATTATAAATGCATCCCCTCCCAGTGTCAAGGTCCAGTAGCCTCGTTCTCAATGCATTCGCTTCTTTGAATCATTTAACTACCGGTTGGCGGTGTTTAACATATTACACGTCTGGACATAACCGGATTGGCGATGAGCAAACAAATGGATTTGACCACCTTTAAAAACACGAAGACGGTCGAGGAGAAATTTAGTTATCGGTAATTCCCCAGATGGCGCCACTCGTACTACCTTGAAATAATTATTGCAAAAAAAGTTGTACATTATAAAATATACGATTAACAAAGCAATTTTGTCCGCCAATTTAACAGAAAACAATAAGTCTTGGTAGAGGCTACGTTATTAACAATCATCTCCAGAATCGTAATAAATATCTAAGGTCTAGACAGATTCTTCATGACTGGTGAATTCAATATTCTGATTCCTACAGTTGTGTAGTTTGCACGTAGGGGTATACTTAATATATTGCCAATACAAATGCAGCTCTCTGGCTCGCATTTTCATCTGCACTAGCAGACAATAATTTTAATCACAGCGTGATCTGGTGCTGGCATTCAATGCCTACGATCTTTGTTTAAAAGGCCATAATTTCATGTTATTTAATCCATGCGGTGGCGCCTCTATACCAGACGGAGTATGAATGAACGCCATAATTATTATATTTCGTATTTCACCATGAAACACAATGGTAATTTTCCTTCCTGCATAAGGAGAACACCCGATTTTATGGAGCAAAATAATCGGGTTTATGAGCTCTTAAGAATGTTAGTGAAGCGGTCACAGGTACATCAAGATTCCTCTCTTATCGCTGTGTCCATGCTTCTGCCCACTGTTGGCGGTGCTCAGCGGCACTGGCTGCAGTGACTTCAACATCTGCCACATAGGTTGTTTCGTGACACGCAAATACCATGTTTTCAGTGAACTTGGTGACGTGAATTCGTGAATAACAGACTTCATAGTTGGCACATTACTCGAAAAGTGGTTTAATGTTAATTACACTTTGCCAGAGTTCAGACGACGTGAAGCTCGTTTAAGCACATGAAGGACAGCTAGTTAAGTAACCAAGTTATATCGGTGATTAATGTTGAATGGAGTAATCAAAATTGAAACATTGCTGGAATACAAAGGTGCGTGCTAACCATACAAATAACACTAGTTGTGTCTGAAGATAATCGTTAGTTAACTATTCTATTTATTTAGGAAAAAATATTAAGCGACATGTATCCGAGATAAAACGTGCTCAAATGCTCTAACAAAATAAAACAAATAAATGCATGTAATATAAGCTAAATAAATAAGTTAAATACGGTAAATACTAAGTTAAATCAATAAGTTAATTCAATCAATTAAATAAGTTGAATACAATACTAAATTGACTTGGTAAAATTGTAAACGGATACGCATTAAGAAGACAAGCTGAAATTACAAACACGTTAAATTGTTAACTGAATTAAACACGCGTCAACTTGATTTCAATGTAATTTCAGCCAGCAATTACGATAGTGTTCTGCAAATACCAACATGACGTCATTATACAGACTGGTGATGTCAGCGATGTCAATTAACTACTAATTAACACTTGTCAGTCATTTTATTCCCACACGACCATGATTACTTAACAACCCCACTCAGATCGTGGCGTTGTGCCTAAACAAGTAAATGAAGTATGTGACTCACGGAGTGTCACCATCACTTCCGCCAAAAGAACGTTTGCCGTGAGCCAAGCCAAACTCACGAGTCACTATAGCCTCGGTTAACCAGTCACAAGTTCCCGAAACACGAAAAAACTTCAGGAACAGATATATAAATAAAATAAAATTTTGTATTTTGGGGGTCTGTAACAATAGTGATAAGTGTTGATCTTAGTACGAATCTCCCAACCTACAGCACTTGTTTCCTTTCTTTTCATTATACATGTGTTGTTTTTAATTACATATTAAATTAATTGTATAGTTTATATGGTCATTTTCATTTAAACGTAGGCCGAATACCTTATGTGTATTTTACTTCTTTATAAAACAAATTGTATTTATTAATTTACTATGTTTTTTATTAATGTAATTTATTATAATGTTTTTATTTGTAGTTATATATTTTAAGTGTGTTATATATATATATATATATATATATATATATATATATATATATATATATATATATATATATATTACAGTTTTGAAAGCTACAACTACTTATTTAGTTATAATAATTACTATTATTTTAACACGTCTGTGACTTCAAGAGTATCACCTTCACTTCCGCAAAAAGAACGTTTGCCGTGAGTCATGCCAAACTCACGAGTCATGATTTCCCGAAACACGGAGATAATTATGTTACTACGGCAACGTACCGATCCCGGTCGTTTTGTCAGACGCACGTAGTACATTCCAGGAAGGCAGACACGCCGGGCGTCTGTGCGCGGGACAAGGGCCGCCATGCCATCTGTTTACCTCGTCAACCCCCCCCTCCCCTCCATCCCCTAGCAGGCCACTCATCGTGCTGGTAGATTGGGTGCAGTGACAGGCGCCGTCACCATGTCGACTCGCAGGCCACGAGCCCGGGGTTCGCAAACCGACAGTTGTAACGTACTGTACGTGCGCATAAACAAGATATGATCGTACGAGACTGGCACTAAGATGTTTTTACAGTGGTGATGTGTATATGCTGTACGTGCACACAAGATGGAGTCGTAGAAGACTGACATGTGAGGATCACTTACTGTTGTAACGTACCGTACGTACGTGCATGTGCACAAACAAGACGGGAACGTACCAGATTGGCAGTTGAGAGAGGGGCTCTTACTGTTGGATTGAACGTACCTTATGCACGTGCAGACAATCAAGATGGGAATGTACCAGACTGGCAGATGAGGGCTGTTGCTGCGCTATAACGTACCGTACGTGCGTTCACACAACAATATGGGACATGTGAAGTCTGGCAGTTGAGACACTGTTACAGTTGTTACGCACCGTACGTATGTGCATGTGCACAAACAAGACGGGAACGTACCAGATTTGCAGTTGAGAGAGGGGCTCTTACTGTTGGATTGAACGTACCTTATGCACGTGCAGACAATCAAGATGGGATTGTACCAGACTGGCAGATGAGGGCTGTTGCTGCGCTATAACGTACCGTACGTGCGTTCACACAACAATATGGGACATGTGAAGTCTGGCAGTTGAGACACTGTTACAGTTGTTACGCACCGTACGTGCACACAGACACATAAACGTGCTCTTAAATTTAATACTGTATAGTATGACATGTATAAAGTAAAAAGTGACGTAACGTACAATTTGGCATTTGTAATGCGAATGTAGCTGAATTTGACAAGACGGAAACTGAAACTTCTGTTACAGTTGCACCATAGACGTACTTGCTGGTGCAATGCAAAGCCAGTGGTTCTTAAATTGATCTTACAATTTAGGTGTGAAGTCTACTAATACTATCAACTTCTATTACAGCCCGTGGTGACTTCTATCACCCAGTGACTTATACTCCAGTCTCGTGAATTATGGTGCAGCCTAGTGACACAATATACACCAACTTTGTGAGTTCTGTTACAGCCCAATGACTTGTACTGCAACCTCGTGAATTATGTTACAACCCAGTTACTTATACTCCAGCCTCCTGGAGTTCTGTTACAGCCCATGGACTTATACTCCAGCCTCATGGAGTTCTGTTACAGCCCATGGACTTATACTCCAGCCTCAGGACGATCTCAATGAACCTCGCCCCCCCCCGAGCTACCCCCCGGCGACGTCGTCGCGCTGCGCTGTGTGTGCACGTGTACGTCGGTTGTGTTTCGTGAGTTCTGTTACTACTGTACCATAGCGATTTCGACTACTTCGCAAGATGTTGACGTATACAGACTTGTGTGTTCTCGGTATTTACACGCCGCCAGTGTCGTAGTTAATGGCATCGGTGTGTTTACGCCATCAGAACATTATGTAGACAGCGAGTCTGGTTAATGTCTGCAGGCACGCAGGCTAAAGCTGGTCCCGACCGGACGGGCTGGTGAAAGTGCAAACATAGCGCGACGGAGGACATTCTAGGTAAAGCTTCGACATCGTTAGTGTCTAGTTGGCGGCTAGGATTGATTGCACGCTTTGTGCGATTGTCTTATCGTGGGATAGTCCGACGCTTATTGAATATCGGAGCTCGTAAAGCCACCGAGCTAGTTGAACCGCGGCCGGGAGTAGATGATCCACTGGCAGCAGACATTTGAACAACGGGGACAATTTAATCGCGGGACAGTTGAAGTTCCACGGGACAGCTAGTTGAACCACGGCGACAAATGAACCAGGGGACAGTTGATCCACGGGGACAGTTGAACCATGGTGACATAGAAACCACGTACACAATTGAACCATGTGAACAGTGTAACCACGGGACAGTTAAACCACGGTGACAGAAAAACAGTGGGGACAGTTGAACCACCGCTGGCATAGCCAGGGGACAGGGCGCCAAGCCCCCAATTTCGGAAAAGTAGGACGTTGGAGATGGGAGCACCAATAACTGCCTGCCTGATTCACAGAGTCATCAAGTACAGACGGTGTAAGGATGCCTATATGTGGCTATGCAGGGCTTTCCTTCTCAGTACTACCCTTTGGTAAAGAAATGTAGGCACTCAAGTGTCGAATCCGGCACAACCTCAATTTTGAAAATTTGCTACTTCATTTCGTAAATTCAATCATTTAACATCATCCCATGCATATCCATATTCCATAAACAACGCAACTTAGCGCACCTTTGAGGCCGAAAAGACGGCGTCGTCGGCAAAAACAAATTGTTGCTCATTCCAAGTTGCTCATTATCCAATGTGGATTAATCCTCCACTTTTTTCGTAGGCGATAAACACCCAGCTGGCTGCAGCCCAATAGGTAACAAAAAATATCATCATTCTCAATGCTAGTGATGGCTGTTAATACGTCAACACAATGATGCAAAATACAGTGGCAGGTGTTTAAGTGGCGATCATATAGGGGCTATAGGTCCGTGTTTCTATATCATAGCATTGTGTCATTTTTCTCTTTGTTTCTTACTTTGACTGTTTCTATTGTGTACAGCATTCGGCAGGGGTCCGTTAACTGATGACCCTGCCAAGGCGACCTTTCTACGCTGGCACTGAGGCGTGGATGCTTGTCGTCCTCAGTGGTTCGTTAGTACTTCGTTTACGTTCAAAATTGAGACGGGACTAACATTAGCGTGATTCTTCGATTCACGAGTGAGATACAGTCTCCAATGGTGAGAGCTAGCTTATATATATATATATATATATATATATATATATATATATATATATATATATATATATATATATATATATATATATATATATATATATATATATATATATATATATATAATTAATATACGTACATAGTTTGTCTGGATGTCGGATGCTAAATCCTGGCTACGCCACTGTCCCGAACTATGAGGCAAATAACGGGGCTTGTTGACGCACGGTGTCGCGCTTACATTTTCCCGATCGTTATAAACTTTCCGATTGACGTTTCTGCGCATGCGCGATAAATGTAAAATCATCAATGTGCAGCGAACCGAACAAAGCATTTTTGGTATAAATGCCACGGGCTGTTCGTTAACTCTCCTGTGATGATTACTGTGAAGAGTCTCGATTGAGCACATGCAGAAAAACGGAGATATTTGAACTAAATTTCTATTCCACCGACATCGTGAGCTAAAACGGTAAATATGTAATTAGTTGAACAAAAGAGCAAGTTTGTCTCCTGGGGTGTTTGAACAATTGGACTATTTGAACCACGGAACAAGTTGAACAATTGAACTATTTGAAAGATGTGTACGGTATGGTGAGTTAAAACGCCCATACCACTTTTTCCAAAGACCGCCTAATGCACTATACCACATATTGTGTTTTTCAAGTGCTGCCAGATCTCGCTTTCTTCCGACAACAGCCTTAACCTGCATGTTCAAAGGTAACTATGGAAATTGCATTTTATGTTTGTTCTTGGTTTTGGTATTAAAATAGCTATTTGAATCTTGCAGTAAGTTAGAACCGCTGTTAAGCGTAGACCTCGTATAGACTGCCTGTTCGAAATGAAGGCAATATTTACTACAACTGAGCTTTGTCGGCATTGTGAATGTGTTTTGCGCATGATCGGACACATCCTAGCAATGTTACGGTAACTGGTACGCGTTAATGGGATGTGTACAAT
>JAODUO010001211.1:45000-62500 GCA_025642075.2 Ridgeia piscesae | reverse complement strand
AATATAGATATTAGGCTTACATACTTTAACATGTTTTAACATCTATTTTATTTGAACAGTGCTTCAAATTGCTCTGGCTTAGGTACATAACAAAAACGTGTCTTGTTAAAAAGAACAGCTTTCCTACATCTAATACAAGACTAGTGGATTTCTAAGAAATTGACCTCCCAGTACTTGGAAGTGCAGCCACCCACCTGCAGCAATGTTTTAAACTACCTCATCCTGTTAATAGGTCAATTTATTATGTCACCCAATCATAGAGCCAAAATAAGACATGGCTTCTAGGGTGGTCTTTAAGGGTATGTAGTAAGTTTATTGGATGGTTTATTGATACTGGTCCCACTGCGCCAACGATGTCTTTGAAGTGGTTATTTGGATACAATTGTTTCAACCCAATGGAAGCAATTGAGTCGTCTCAGACACTTGACCTGCACTGGTAATTAGGCCATCAGTGACCCAGATTCTGTGGTAGACCACCGGGCTAGTGCTCTCTCCAATTGTACTAGCCCGACAGCAACTCTGGTAGCCTCGAACTACCACCATTTCGAACCGACACATATACCGACCGGGTTATGGATGGAATCAATTCCGAACTACATACATTGAAGCTCAATCAAGACAGGCGTGCTATGCTTTCTCTGTAACTGCACCCTCGAGCTGGAATGAAGTCGCCCTCACTTTGAAATAGTTCCTAACTGTAGCTAGTTAGCTCCACACAAGACGTGTTCGTTCGAGATTGATTTCCCTCTTCGACGGCCCTTTCTATATCCGCACACGTGTCTCTCAATAATATGTGCCACGTGATTCTTGGTTTACTGAATCTCGTCTCTGTGTCAGGTTGCTGAACAATTTGCCGGAAGACGTAATCGATTTCAACACATTCGCATGCCCATTAAAACGGGTGATCAAACATAATTGATATTCCTTCCCACTGCTTTGAAATGATTTGTCAGTAATAAACATAAGATATACTTGTTCGAAATTGCTTTCTAACCCTCTTCGACGATCCTTGTTTTAAAAATGATGTCTTTTCGCACACCTCTTAATAATAATATGTGCCAAATTAGGTTTGCTTTGCCGAGTCTCGTCAGAGGTCAGGTTGCTGACGACATCGGTGTGAAGACTGACGTGTCATATGTCACATTTGTTGTCACAGGTGATGCAGAAGTGTAAGACTGGCCACACGGCCAACGTGTACATGGGACTCAACGCCAGTCTTATGTTGCTTTAATTTTATCAAAATCGTTTTGACAAATTTGACGTATCCAGGTTAACACGTGTAAGTATCTCCGCGTAACCCAACCCGGGAAAATACATTTTAATGCCCTTTTTTGTATAACTTCAATATTGTCAGACAAATATTGGGGCAAGTTAGTGTGCCATACAGGACATGCATATTCTAGAACTGGTCTCACCAAGTCTTTCTGTGTAATCCCTGCACGCTTTAACTGATATAACATGTACAAGCGTTTACTAGCCTTTTCCACAATATCATCCACGTATTTGTTCCATGTCAGTTCCTGAGAACTGGTCACACATAATAGTTTGGCATGGCAAACTTGAGCTATATCCCTCCCATCAATCTTTATATTCGGGAGAGTGCTTGTGAAATTGCCATCTTGTGCAAAACTAATTATTATTTCTTTTGTTGATTTTTCCGAATTAATTTTCATGTCATTCTGTTCTGTCCACCTAGCCGCAATATCAACCGACTCTTGTATAACAGATACATCATTTCTGTCGCATATTTCAAATAAGGTACTGTCATCTACATACTTACATAATGGAACAGTCGTTCTTAAATCATTTATGTAAACAAGGAAACATTTAGGTCCAGACAATGTCCCTTGCGGTACTCCCCATTGGGATGACCACCATTAATTACAGAACTGTTGGATAACTCCCAGAGAAACCGATGTAGTACCCACAACGTACTCACAACGTACTCACTGATACAAGTATACCACTTTGGTCGTAGTATTCATGTAATACTCTCACTGAAGTATACATACAGTTACTATTTTTGCGGTAGGCCTATCCATGTGTTAATAATATTAATAATAATCATAATTCCGTGTCTTAATGAGTGAAAAAATACCAATCAAAGCGCTTCATATTATTAAAACGGTATGTTGACTAAATGTTAAACTCTAAATGGATATAACAAATAAGCTAAGATAAAATAAATAAATTAACAACAATATCAGACAAAGAAGTTAAAAACAGTCAACATTATGAAATAGAAACCAGTGCCGTTTAGAAGTGGTAGCCGCGCGTGCATCAAGTCGTACTATCGCTGTCGTAGTCTCTCGCTTCAAGCATACTTGTGATGAATAGGATGATGTCATTAAGTTACATCATTAATTACCAACTCCCAGCAGTGATGGTGACGACAATGGTTGTGGCGGTGTGGTGGTCCCAGATTCGACCAGTCCATGATTCGTCTAAACGCATATCGCGCATGCGCGCGCATGCGCAATGATCGCTTTTATATGTTCTGGCGCGCTCTGATGTAGTGGCAACGGCATACGTCATGCCCGGGCCGAGATTCGACTAAATAACAAAACATGTTCGATTGAGTGAAAATGATCACATAAGTTAATCCATTTTTATTTAAGATGTGTGCGATAACAATATTATTTCAATACTTGATATATTACTAACGGAAACCACGTTAGTAACAAAGGCGAATCCTGACCCGGTACGAATCTGGGACCGCTACCGTCGCGGTCCCAGATTCGTACGAATCCTGGACTGGTCGAATCTGGGACCACCACACCGGCGGTCGTTGTGGTGGTTATGGTGGTGGTGATAAGTTTTGATTACGACGAACTCCGCGCCCGCTTCGTGCACCAACCACCGCGCCTTCTGTGAACTCACGCGCCACGTCTTTTATAAATAATTACGTATTACGCTGATGCCTTCTGTGAACCCGCCTAATACCTCACGTGAGTTGTGTTTGAGGTAACAGTTCTCCATAGAAAATATTAACTTTCTACACAGACAATATTAACCTTGATCTTAGTTTTGTTTCATTTCCACAAAGCCGAAATGTAATTTTAATTTTTAGATGATGATTGATTCATTCATATAATTGGTAAACGCATGTTATTTCGATAAATGTCCCGCCATTGAAACAGTTCAAACGGTGCGCATAATTAATACGGATTGACAATACGACCGGATACGGACGAATAGTCTGGGGGACTATAAGACCGGATACGGACGAATAGCCTGGGGGATTATACGTCCGGATACGGACGAATAGCCTGGGGGACTATACGTCCGGATAAGGACGAATAGCCTCGGGGATTATACGTCCGGATACGGACGTATAGCCTGGGGGACTATACGCCCGGATACGGACGAATAGCCTGGGGGACTATAAGACCGGATACGGACGAATAGCCTGGGGGACTATACGTCCGGATACGGACAAATAGCCTGGGGGACTATAAGACCGGATACGGACGAATAGTCTGGGGGACTATACGTCCGGATACGGACGAATGCCTCGGGGACTATACGTCCGGATACGGACGAATAGCCTGGGGGACTATAAGACCGGATACGGACGAATAGCCTGGGGGACTATACGTCCGGATACGGACGAATAGCCTGGGGGACTATAAGACCGGATACGGACGAATAGTCTGGGGGACTATACGTCCGGATACGGACGAATGCCTGGGGGACTATACGTCCGGATACGGACGAATAGCCTGGGGGACAATACGTCCGGATACGGACGAATAGCCTGGGGGACTATACGTCCGGATAGCCTGGGGGACTATACGTCCGGATAAGGACGAATAGCCTGGGGGACTATACGTCCGGATAAGCACGAATAGCCTGGGGGACTATACGTCCGGATACGGACAAATAGCCTGGGTGACTATTCGTCCGGATACGGACAAATAGCCTGGGGGACTATACGTCCAGATACGGACAAATAGCCTGGGGGACTATTCGTCCGGATACGGACAAATAGCCTGTGTGACTATTCGTCCGGATACGGAATAGCCTGGTGAACTATTCGTTCGGATACGGACAAATAGCCTGGGGGACTATACGTCCAGATACGGACAAATAGCCTGGGGGACTATTCGTCCGGATACGGACAAATAGCCTGTGTGACTATTCGTCCGGATACGAATAGCCTGGTGAACTATTCGTTCGGATACGGACAAACAGCGTCTGCCCCAGGCACTTGGCACGGCGGCAGGGCTCACGTACAAGAGCGGCTCGGTCTCGAAGACAAAGAGATGCGTTCTCATCAAAGGCATTATTACGCTTTGTGAGTTATTTATACTATGACTCTGCATATTCTGATGTGACAACACACTATAGCTAATATGCCATTATGCATTTTTAGTCAACATGGCGCCAGGCATTACCAACACGTATCGAGCGATATTAGATGCAATCAGCAACAAGAGTGCTCTAGGAAAGGACGACCTGTGGATTTTATGTCACATATAAATGTCCGTGACGATATGTCCTAAATTGATTATTAAACAATTCCTGTCAACATTGAATTGCATATAATTTGGTTTATGTTTGTATGTAAAAGTAAAGGTAAGTTCTTAAATAGTGCAGTATCCAGTCTTTAGGATTGCGCAAAGCTCTTTACGCTTTACTCTCTGGTAGACCAGTTCAATAAAACACCATCGTCTTCTCAGGGAAGCATTTTGTATAATTCATAAGATACAGCTTGTTACTGTTACTGGACATGTTCAATGTTGTTAACATGGTGTTTCTGTCATCCTCGGTCGGCTGGTGGGGACAGAGGAGACACCACCCGGACTGGCACACTGATGGAGGAAGATGACGTTGAAGTCTGAGCTACCTAAATTTATCTCACGATCGCTCCGCTGACGTCATGATATATTGAATTGTAAATTTACCCCCAAAACACTCAGTTTATGCCGTTTGTGATAATTGACGATAAAATAATGTGCGTGCGTTTATCATTTATGTGTGTGTGTGTGTACTCCTAGGTCGATGTGAAAACTTGACATCTCTTATCTTTACGCCTATCATGCCGCTGTAGCAGCTGGTACACCGTATCTGTATCACGTGGGGTATTCAACTAGCATGACACATACCTATGACAAACTAGGTTGTATACGTGAATTCGCGCTAAGCTGATTCGTGATGCAACTTACAAAGCAAGAACTTCAACGCATACCTTTTTTGCATTGTTAATAAATATAACGTAGTGTCCTATACACAGAGGCAGTACTAAATGTATGAAAATATGAACACTTTGTCTTATCCAGCGTTCATTAATATTTGACATTTGAGCAACGCTCGTAAACAGCGTACGCTGCAAAGATGCTGAACGTATAAACAATATAAACAATATGCCTTTGTGTCGGCAAATGTCATAATACCTGTCGTACTCTCGACGTAGTACCCAAAACGTACTCACGGACACAATTGTTCCAGTATGTACTCTAGTCATAGTATCCACGTAGTACTTTCAGTCTCTTGTGGTAATATCACTGAAGTATTCACCTAGTACTCTCACTGTAGTATCCATGTACTATCGCTGTAGCATCCATGTAGTACTCTCAATGTAGCATCCATGTAGTACTTTCGCTGTAGTATCCACGTACTACTCTCACTGTAGTAAACATGTCGTAATAACGTTGTATTTGCCACGTATTACCCTCAATGTACTACACATGTCGCACTCGCACTGTACTTTCACTGAAGTATTCACATTGTATTATTGTTGTTGTATCTCTCTGTCTGTCTGTCTGTCTGTCTGTCTGTCTGTCTGTCTGTCTGTCTGTCTGTCTGTCTGTCTGTCTGTTTGTCTGTCTGTCTGTCTGTCTGTCTGTCTGTCTGTCTGTCTGTCTGTCTGTCTGTCTGTCTGTCTGTCTTGTCTGTCTGTCTCTGTCTGTCTGTGTCTGTCTGTCTGTCTGTCTGTCTGTCTGTCTGTCTGTCTGTCTGTCTGTCTGTCTGTCTGTCTTCTGTCTCTCTCTCTGTCTCTCTCTCTGTCTCTCTCTGTCTCTCTCTGTCTCTCTCTGTCTCTCTCTGTCTCTCTCTGTCTCTCTCTGTCTCTCTCTGTCTCTCTCTGTCTCTCTCTGTCTCTCTCTGTCTGTCTCTGTCTGTCTCTCTGTCTCTCTCTCTGTCTCTCTGTCTCTCTCTGTCTCTCTCTGTCTCTCTCTGTCTCCCTCCCTCTCCCTCTCTGCCTGCCTGCCTGCCTGCCTGCCTCTCTCTATCTATCTCTGGTCTGTCTGGTCTGTCCGGTCTGTTTGTCTCTCTCTGTCTCTTTCTCTCTGTAGTACCCACATCGTACTGTCACTGAAGTACCCACGCCATACTAAAGTATCCATCATATTCACCCACACAATAGTACCCGTGTCGTACTCACATCATGTCATGTTTCCAGAGGTTTTCGCCCTACTAACTGGCAGTGAGTGTCAGGTGTCAGATGCTGGTCTCCTGTGAAATGACGAGAGCCTCGCCCTCAGAGAGGTACGTGGGTCGAGTCAGACCCGACTTGCCGCTGGACGAGGACGAGTAGTACCTGCCGTTGTGGCCACTGCCGATGGTGGCGCGGTGTGTGCGGCCGCGCTCATGCAGCAGGCGGAACACCTTCTTCGTGCAGATGAACGCGAAGCAGATGAAGGCTCCCTGCAGCGTGTTGAACACGACGAAGACGTACCAGAGCACGGGGAAGTCGGCCAACGAGGCTACGAAGCCGAACAACCACGTCAGTCCCATGATCGTCGACAGCTTCACGTAGAGGAGAAACTGGCTGCGTTCGGTGCCGCGGGCGCGTTTCGCGTCTTTCGAGATGATGCACAGGTTCTTGACGGTGACAACGAAGAGTATCGTGTTGACGACGAGGAGCAGGGCGAGAGGCAGGGCGAACAAGACCAGCAGCGGCCAGCGGCGAGTGATCCAACACAGTCCGTCGCCGTAGTGAGGGCGGTAATCGGCGGCGAGTGGGACGTCGACGAGGTCAAGCGCGAGTGAGCCGCCGACGATGACGGCGGGCGTGAGCCAGGCGTAGAGCGAGTAGAAGATGAACCGAGAGGAGCGGTCGTCGGCCGGCAGCACGACTCGACTGCTGGAGAACGTGCGGCAGATGTCGACAGCCATCACGTTCATCCAGAAGAACGCCGCCAGAAAGGCGTAGTGCATGACGACGCCGATCGACAGACACAGTTCCGGTATCTCGGTGCGCGCGCTGCCGGCGAGGAACAGCAGCTGTGCGATAAAGAGGGACGCGACGAGACACAGGAGGCACTTGCCGGGTATGTTGCGCAGCGGCGGCAGCATCATGTAGACGATGAAGTGGATGGCGAGCGCCGTTATCGATATCAACAGGCCTATGATGGAGACGAGCCTCTGGAGGCGACCGAACTTGAACATGGCGACGGTGTGGGTGACGTTGCGTGGTTCCTCGTACGTCTGGTTGAGGTAGGGCGAACACACGAAGAGCACGCCGTCGTCGACACGATACTGGCGCGGCGTGTACACGAGGCCGGCCGCCGTCAGCAGCACGGAGCTGTTGTCGAGCATCACGTACTCACTCGCGTTCAAGCGCAGTAGAGGACACATCAAGCGGGGTGCGACATTTGGCGGCAGATGTGTCACCAAGTTGCCGATCGACGTCACTGCGTTCACGGCGTTCATTTCATTCGAGTTGACGTCATCTGATCCTTGTTCTACTACAGCTGCTGATTTAGTAGTGATTGTCACATTTGTTGGTCGTTTTGTCGCTGTTGTTATAGTCGTCGATGATGATGGTGATGTCGGTGACACGATGGTGTCATCAGGTTGGCAGTCTCCATCGACAAACACCCGGCCAGGGCCGCAGTAGATCTGCCGACACACCGCGGAAAACGGGTCGTAGACGTTGTTGTCTGGACACCGCCGTACGTCGATGACCGTCTTCGTGTAGGTCTCGTGTCCGGCCACGCCGACCCTGTTGTCGGCCACCCGGCCTGTGCCGCCGTTGATGTCGAGGAGGACGGAGAAGGCCGGGGGAGCCGCGGCCAACGCGACACTGCAACAGCAAGGGCAGGTCACGTCAACGGCCTCATTGCCTCAGTGCACCCGTTTCACCGAAACAACGGGCGGAACGGGGTTAAAGGATAATTTTAACGTTAAAAAACCCAAAACAATGCCCATAAATCCCGCATACCCTTCCAGATAGTATTACTATCACATACATTTTTTTTAGGAATGTGTAAACATTAAAATTAACATTAAAACGTAAATGTTGATTGACTATGGGCGCTATAATTGTTGTCCAGCAGGAAAAAGAGCTGAGAAAGGAAAGAGATTCTTTTAGATTCCAAATGTGAAAGAATTCCCTGCGAGGCGCCAGTCGGCCATGACATATTTACACGACACTGGTACACGGTGGACAAATTCAAAACTCCTATGCAGATATTATTACGGTAATCACACAGCTACGCGTAGCCGCCGAATGTGTCCAGTTTCCGTCGAATTTTGCCCGAGTTTATTTCATGAATTGTACATTGAACATTTCACATCTCCGTGAGTGGAGAGTTTGTTTTATCTACCCTCCCCCGAGGCGCTGGCGACAATGCAAGTGTGACGTCACACTTATGCAGGCGAAATGCCCAAAATGTCAGCCTCCAGAGCGGCACAGTAATTGTCCTTAAACACTTATTTAATAATTCAATGTAAATTATGTGATGTGATACAATAGACATTGTTTAATGGTTTGAGCATTTTTTTGTTGCTTGTTCTTTTAAGGCACCTGCCATTTGTCACACAAACAATACATCGGTCGGAGTGAGTTAATCTGCCTTGTTTTACCCAAACATTTGGTGTGGTTAATTCAACTGCATTAATTACTATCGTGCGTGTATTCGTGTGTGTCTGCATAAGACACCGCAGTAAGATGATTAAACACAGTCTGTTCGTACTTGCATTAACACAGTTGTCCTCACCTGCAGTCAAACTCACACTGCGGCGTGCGCGGGTCGACACACGTCAACTGACTGGCGTTAACGAAGTTGCACGTGGCGCAATGTTTGTTCCGGTAGACGGTGAGTCCCAAGTACACGTAGGCCGTGTGGCCAGTCTTACACTTCTGCATCACCTGTGACAACAAATGTGACATATGACACGTCAGTCTTCACACCGATGTCTTCAGCAACCTGGACTCTGTACTAAATATAGTAGAACTTTTATACATTAAAATAGATATTGCAAAGTGTTTCGTTTTAGAATATTTGATATGAACTGACGGGAAATCCCATTTCTTGTCAGTTTCCATTAATTCATGACGCCACAAATCAAGTGCTGCAGTTGACTTAGTTTCTACTTCCACCAGTTATGGCATGCTAAACGGTGATTCATGCTAAACTGAAACACTAAAACAAAAGTAGTGCAACAGCGGTCCCCACAAGTGAGTGACTCGTCGGCTGTTACCGTTTCCGACATGTAGAAGAGAATAGTGGATATGGTAAATCATTCTAATTAACCATCTCTGTTTTTAAAATGCATTGTAACTTGGCTAATTGTGCAAGAAAGCGAACGAAGGTAGAAAGAGGCATGTGGACCTCAATGCTTCAACAAAAATACCACTCTGCCCCAATTTTTTATTAGCGAGTTATATACAGAATAATATATTAGGAAATCTGTGGCTACCAGATATGGGTATGGGCTACTAGAAATTTCAAGCTGGTAGACTTGATGGCTACCTAGATTTTGGAGTTATTTCTACCTCTGCCTGAGTGAGTGAGTGAGTCTGTGTAGATCAGAGGACACGAGAAAGCGATTGAAATCAGTAAGAATCAAACGGGTGTTTTGAGCGATACTTTCAAAGTTAAGCCAATTAAATATAATAGATTATCATATTCGAGGTCTGAGTAAGAAACCTACCATGGTCATGGCAGGTTTTGGAAATGACTAGCAAAGGTCAGAACGGTTTAGGAGTGCAAATGCGAACTTGCGGAAAACTTTTTTCTGCCTCCGACTCAGAGTTCCCTGTTGTTTTGTCACACTCAGGGCGGCCCGCCCTGAGTGTGACACATGCATTTAATAGTGTTAGCATTGCCTGTCGATTTGGTGGTGAAAGTGATGCGTAAACACGTGTTTCGCATCCGTATATCGCAGATTACACTACTTGCTGACTGATACGGTGTATATAAGACGACACATGACCACATCAAGTTACGTTCGCCCCCAACTCATGTCCGAACAGAAAGAATACATTTCTAAATCAAACCAGGTGGGTGCTTGTTAACAGGTGCGATTGATTTAACCACAACGTGTGTCGTGCAGTTACCTTCTTCCCCGTCCATTTGCGGTCGCAGCGAGATACGTGGGACTTGCACTTGCGCGCCCTCATCGTCGGATGAGCGAACTCGACGCCACATTCCGCCGCCCGTGTCTCCAACAGTTGCCGCAGCACGGCGCTAGGGTCCATCGCAGCATCTCCCTTGTTTGACGCCGGATCTGGACCGTCGCCGCAGCTAAGTGTCACCTGGGGACATCAAGTGGCGCAAGTGTCAGTGTCAACAACCACTCAGGTGAGTATCGTCTAACACGTTCTTACTGGCGGTCTCGTAAGCTATCAAAGTGACCAACTAAACACACGCACGCACGCACGCACGCACGCACGCACGCACGCACGCACGCACGCACACACATACAATGTCTTCATTTGACGGTCGTAGCATCGTTATAGAAAACCGTAGCTGTTAATGTTTACCTACATGAGAGAAAGTTATGATTGTCTCGCCGACACAAAAGGTGGCGTAGTGTTTGATATTAACTCACATGCCAGAAAGTGGCACTCGTCTCGCCAATACAAAAGGCGCAATAGCAGCTGTTGGTGTCAACCTACCTGCCAGAAAGTGGCACTCGTCTCGCCGATACAAAGGGCGCAATAACAGCTGTTGATGTAAACTTACCTGCCAGAAAGTGACATTCGTATCGCCGTTACAAAGGGCGCAGTAGTAGTTGCGATAGACCAGCGTAGACTGGACACCGCTGACCGGCACGCGATAGAAGAGATCATTACTGGTCGTCTCCCGTCCACACTGTTCCCTAACCCACACATCCTTGAACTGGCGCGGACATGACGTCACTACGTACATCTCCACTTCCGGGTCGACCTCGCGCACGCGCTGACAAGCAAAGGTCTTCCGGGCCAATTTATGCTGAAAGAAAAAATATACATACATTACCATGAATGAAAGCAGTCTAAAATACCTGGTTTAAAATACATCTCTGTCACATACATACGCACGCACGCACGCACGCACGCACGCACGCACGCACGCACGCACGCACGCACGCACGCACGCACGCTCTCTGCCCGTGTCTGTCTGTCTGTCTGTCTGTCTGTCTGTCTGTCTGTCTGTCTGTCTGTCTGTCTGTCTGTCTGTCTGTCTGTCTGTCTGTCTGTCTGTCTGTCTGTCTGTCTGTCTGTCTGTCTGTCTGTCTGTCTGTCTGTCTGTCTGTCTGTCTGTCTGTCTGTCTGTCTGTCTGTCTGTCTGTCTGTCTGTCTGTCTGTCTGTCTGTCTGTCTGTCTGTCTGTCTGTCTGTCTTTTCTCTCTCTCCCTCTCTCATCCAACTACGCGCACACAAACACACACACGCACGCACGCACACACACACACACACTATAGAGTCACCCACACACACGCACCACACACACACGCGCGCGCGCACACACACACACACACACACAACGACGCACGCACGCACGCACGCACGCACGACACACACACACACACACACACACAGAGTAGACGTACCGGTCGCCTGGCGGGCCTCATGGCGTCCTTGCAGCAGTCTCCGTACGTGTGACACAGATCGTCACAGAAACAGTTCCTGGCGTAGAAGTTGAGAGCGTCCGTGTTGTTACCGACGCTACATTTCTTGCGCTGTGAACACGTAACTCCCGCAGCCTTCTCCTCGTGCTTGGGCTGCCGTCCACGGATGGACACCCTGCCGAGCGACGGCGCTCCCTCTGTGTCCGGTACTGGCCTCCTCCTATTCCCATCGTGTACCCGGGGAAGCGTGGGTGCCCCGCTCGCTGGCCGACTAGCATCAGTCTGTAGGTCGTCATCCGTATCTCTGCTGTGTCTCGTTGTCGTCGAGGCGACCGCCAGTGGACCCACACAGACCGCCACGAGTAACACGAATATGTGCCGCTCCATACTTACCCTTTCAATAGCCTTGTGTGAAGTTCCTTTGACACAACGACGGAGTTATCGAATATAGCCCAGGGCCCTCGAGCCGACCTCGTTTCAAACTAGCTCATACATACACTCGGCAGCGCGGCATCGGCGAATTGGCGGAGTGCGAGCGGGCCCGTCTGTGAATGGCCTAGTTCACGGGGTGCAACCTGATACTCAGCAGACGCTCAGCTAGGCTCTGGCCGGGCGGTCAGCAGTCCAATGTCCCAGCGGGGCTCACACTATCCCCGTCAGTGTCTTAGCCATACTATCTATCGAGACGGGGCTGCGAATGTACTACACTCTCAAGTGGCGCGTCAGAAGCTGGCCGCCGCGTTACTTACACGAGTGCCTGCCCGCCTCACAAGGGCGGGTGTTGAACTGTTGATGTCAGCGGTGGTTGTGGCGGCGGTGGCGGCGGCGGCAGCGCGCCCTGGAATGCGTGGCGCGGCGTTTATGTAGGATTACGTCGCGTCTCCGTCAAACTCGGCCAATGCAATGCGCCGTCTTTTATATGAATTATTCTGACGCCTTCTGTGAACTCACGTGCCATGCCTTCTATATGAATTATTCGGACGCCTTCTGAGAACCCGTGCGATACGTCATTTGAGTTGGGCTTTTGAGGAAACAACTCATCTCCATAAACCTGATAAACTTTGAACACGTAACAGCCTCCTCAGGCAGTTAATCAGGCAGTTAAATGCATTGATGCGCTTTTCTATCTCTGCGTTGATCGCCCAAGTGTCACATCCATAGAAGAAGACTGGTGACATGTTATCGACCTCTCAACAAACTCATTCTGACTTTCAATTCCATGTTCATATTCCCCCCCACCTCCCGGATGGGCTTCAGCTTAGCCAGGTATGACGTCGCTACAGCAATCATAATCTTTACTTCTTCATTAGATCTCGCGTCATCTGCTATATTTATGTACAGGTATGTCGTTGCCCCCCAGCATAAAGCTGCCCCCGTTTATGTAACGATATATGACGATTGATGACTGATAATTATTATATAAGCACATGACATGGTTAGGCTTAGAATCATAGTTAGGGTTATGATTTCGGTTACTTAGGTTTACGTTTAGAGTTAAAATGGTGGTATAACTAAATAAATTGTATAAGTAAATGTTTCTTTAGGGGTATACAAATACAAGAATTTCTTCGGTATAGGCCTTACCTGTTATGTCTGACATAATCATTCTGATGTATGCCATATAAAACACTGTATGTATTGTTCTATAATAGTACAGGGTGAGGAGTGCAGCGTGGCTCTGCGCCGTATGCGGGCAAAATGATTATACCTTTTCACTCCAATCAATCCGGTCATCTAGATATGAACCTACGAACCAGATTGAAGTAGTTACGCCATCTGGCGGACTATGTATAGGTAACGATGTGCGCCTGTCGAAACTGCCTCTGCCCCTGCCCCTGCCCCTGCCCCCGCCCCTGCCCCTGCCCCTGCCCCTGCCCCTGCCCCTGCCCCTGCCCCTGCCCCTGCCCCTGCCCCTGCCCTCCCTGCCCCTGCCCCTGCCCTGCCTCTCATCTTTCTCCCCTCCACTCTCTCTCTCTCTCTCTCTCTCTCTCTCTCTCTCTCTCTCTCTCCTCTCTCTCTCTCTCTCTCTCTCTCTCTCTCTCTCTCTCTCTCTCTCTCTTTCTCTCTTAGGAAGTTCACAAAGTGACGTCATCGTTACGTGACAAAATGTTTAGTATTGCTTATAACAGGGCCTTAAATGGGGTATGTATCGTACGTTGTCACGTGATTTATAGCAGCAGACGTGAAGTGTTGGCATTGTTAATAGCAGGGCCGTTGGTGGGGTGTGTCTAGAATATGTATGTGCTGTGCTTATAATAAACGCGCATGGTAATTTAACAGTTCAACTTTGCAGATGTTAATCGTCCGTGACATTGGTGCATTTATCGTTCAGTTCCAAAGTGAGGCATTTTCGCTCATATTTTGCGAGACCGACATTTCGGCGACTGTCAGCTTCCTCCACAAATGGAACAAACCACAGTATACACATGTAACATAAGTCGAACAGACACAAAACATTAGTCCTGTCCACAAACCACCACAAGCACCAGGTCAGGATACACAACAGGCGAGTCCAGTCAACAGCGCGAACTTGTTCAGGACGCTCAGTCGATTGGGCCTGGCTGTCATCCGGCGATTGCAACGGTCCTGTGCGGAGTTACTATGAGATCAGGGTTGGGTTCAAATACAGATTTTTGAATCAAATACAAATACAATTCGGCCAAATCAAATACTAATACATTGCTTTTCAAGATTTCAAATTAAAGACAAATACAACTACAACTTTCCAATTCAAATACAAATACAAACACACTGCCATTTTTTTAATATTGAAATACCATTCAAATACATTGCCATTTTTGAAATTTGATTTAAATATGATTCAAATGCCGGCCTGTGTTTCCATTATAGTTTAAGTGTATCATGGTGGGTAGAATTATGTCTTTGGCTTGATTGACTGCAGTAGAGTAATTGGCAGGCAGATTTGCTAGACTGTCCTTATCTGTACTATTGTACCAAGTAGTGGGTAGCTCTTCCCCTGCACTGGAAGAAACCTGTGTTCCTTTGTCTTAGCCGAGGATGTTTACGCAGCACTTGACCGCAGGATTTTTTGAAGCACCACTGGCTTCCCATTCATTCATTCATTCATTCATAATGTTTGACCAGCATCACGGTAGACCAATTTTCTCAGTGGTGTCTGCCCACTCTTGACCAGGTGTGAAAAACATTCTGTCTTGACTCCTGAGCCAGTTTATGTCAGGCAATGCTTTACCTTTTGTTGGTAATTTGTATATGTATTTGATTGTATTTGCAAATACTTTACAAATACAGACCAGACATCAAATACAAATACATGCCTTTTTGTGATTTTCAATTCAGATACAAATACAAATACAAATAAAATACAAACATTTCTGTATTCAAATGCAAATACGTATTTGAACCCAACCCTGTAGGCCCCCTCTTCACTTCTTGACAACGTCAACGGAAGTGAATGCGATAGGTTCGGTCCGTTTTTGATCGTGACGCGGTATTCCAAGTCGCTTGGTTCCGCCCGTGGGCGTAACCCGGCTATAGAACGCAACATCGGCGATGACGCGCGGAGCGGTGGTTGCGCGGCAGAGCGCCGGACTGTCAATCGAGGGGACGGTGTTTCGAAACTTAGGCAATTTCGTTCACCCCACAGTCAGCCACAATAAAATTAATCGTTGACCTATCGCAGTCTCTACCGCTGTCAATGCAACATTGTTTTATCACCTTAATTAATTAATTAATCTTATTATAATATTGTCATATTGTTTTAGCATATTTATTTATTCCAATATTATATATATATATATATATATATATATATATATATATATATATATATATATATATATATATATTAGCTACTTCAACGTATTTACATGCTTGATTTTACTGTATACATGCATTACTACGTGACTTAAATATTGTGTTTTTATGCAACCTCCAAAGTGCAAAATGTATTTCCACTCTATGATTGGACAATAAAGTTATTATTATTATTATTATTATTATTATTATTATTATTATTATTATTATTATTATTATTATTATTATTATTATTATTATTATTATTATTATTATTATTATTATTATTATTATTATTATTATTATTATTATTATTATTATTATTATTATTATTATTATTATTATTATTATTATTATTATTATTATTATTATTATTATTATTATTATTATTATTTATTTGTCAGTCTTCAGAAGAGACACTAAAAACGTGTGGTCGCTTCTATGTGGCGTCTATGGAAGTGAAAGATCACACACAGGGGTTAAATGTGTAACCTGTAGTGGCCTCATTAATTCTTGAGAACAAATCCTGCGTTGGCCCAAGTTTGGGCTGCTTGGAAGTAACCACATGAGACCTGAGACCTGAGATCATGCGTGCACAGTCTGCATACACCTGAAAACGCAACAACAACACATGGATATCGTTCAACGCGATCGCATAATTAACATTTCACAACATCAGTTAGCATAGTTGAGGTTTTAATTCGCATTGCCACTGTTGTTATTTTAAACTTGTTATAAGAAAAGTGAACTTTTCCAACGCGTTGCTTGCTACAAGATAGGTAGTAACCATGGCGGCGACGGTGGCAGCAACTCGATAAACAGCGACGAAATAACGAGTTCTGTCGTTCAGAACATATCCATGCCTTCAAGACGTGTAACCATTGTAGTGTTCGACCGCTTCTAGTAAGTCGATCTGATATACGCGCTCAACTCTTTCTTGTTCTCGTTCTCATGTGACGTCACGCCAGGTTTGTTTGGTCCAAGGTTTACGTCTGTATCGTTCGTGTTGGCGCGGTGACAACCAACCGCAACCGTCACAATAGCGTTACGTCACAATAGTTACGTCTCAATAGCTTTACGTCACAATATCGCTCGAATATGATAGGGCCAAAAACAAAGCACGGACTTTACATTACACCCAACAACTGGACCAATCACATAATATTCATTGGACTGGTCCATCAGTTCAGAGTGCGCACACGTTTGATTACGTATGTAAATACGTATAGTATAGGCTTACATGTTTGATATTTCATTAGTAAGACTTCGCGAGAAAAATATAACAAATTATCATTACTTTCGTAAAATAAATATACATCTATTTCATCCAACATCGTTTGTATCTCTTTATCCCTCTCCCTAGTTAAGTGGTAGATGTGATGTTGGGACATGGCTTGGGATCAATGGAGACATCTGCAAACACGGGAAAACGGGGTGTAAAGTGGTTATATATATCTTGTTTGGGGGGGGGGGAGCGCTGATAAAATTGTTGTGCCCGTCTGTCAAACTGCAGCAAGGTAAATGTAGGGAGACGCGGCGACGACACCTTTCCACTCTTCCAATATACCAGGTATGTCATGAGTGAGACGAGACACCAAATGTGGGGTGCAGATTTGTGAGTATTATATTTATCACAGCATCACGCTTCCCCTGTCTCCCAATGTCTGCACTGAGTGACACGAGAAGCCCACTGTGGCGAGCCACAGAGGGGAAGGTGGCGTGGTGCTGAAACTCGGCAGTTCCTGGCCGCCTAAATAAAGTGAGTTACCACGGCACTGTCATTTCAGTCTGTTCTGCAGGTAACCTTTCATATTGGTGCTGCTGCAAGTCGTAATTTGCATCTTTTAAAATTTCAAGCTGCAGCTGGACTCTATTCCCGACCATTTGTTTCTCTGAAAACATATACACATTATTGTGTTACATATAAAACACATAATAATAAA